>NW_010729126.1:2319443-2344770 GCF_000365185.1 Nelumbo nucifera
CGGTGAAGGAAACGCAAGATAGGGGAGATCGGCGGATGGTTGGGGAACCACGACGCCAATGAAGATCGACGAAAACTTCAGCATAACATGAGATATAAAAGAAACGGTGATAAATCACCGGAAATCTGATCAGAAATGGGGGAATCTTGCCGCTGTGATGCCTCCTTCGTGACCAGAGAACAGGGTAGAGATGAACGCCGGTAGGAAGACAAGAAGGAGAAGAAGAAGAAGGGAGAGAAAGAAAGAAAGAAGGAGCACGATCTGGCCGGAGGTGGAGAGAGTTGTAGTCACCGCTCCGCCGCTGGTTCGAGCGGAGAAGGGGATGAATAGTGCCCTCTCCGAATTCAGACCCCCCTCTGTGCTTGATCGCCCCTCTAGGGCGAAATGAAAATCGGTTGAATTTACAGGGGAGACAAGGGTTATTTTGTAATTTTGGAAGGCTGGGTCAAACCGGGTTTCGGGTTCAATGGTGGGTGGTTCCGGGTCAAAAAATGAGGATTGAGATGGGTCTGACCGCAGAGTGGGTTTGTGTATGGGCTAATGAGATTGGCCGAAACGAAATCTTATTAAATGAAAGTGTAAATGAGGGTATATTTGGCTGAAATCTCACAGGGTGAGGTTTCTGGGTAGTATGAGGTGATTGGTGATGTCAAATTAGCCCAATTGGGTTCGGATTGGGCAGATCTGGAAAGGGTTTGATTTGGCTAATCTGTGGCATCAAAATGAAATCTTTGTGTGATCAAGGGACAAACAATGCCTGCTTTGGATGAAAATTTACAAGGTAGGGTTTTTGGGTAGTCCGTGGTGATTGGTGAGGTTTGATTGAGCCAACTGGGACTGGATTGGGCAGATTTTGAATCTAGTCAATCTGAGACCTTGAAATGGAATCTTGGTGCGATTAAAGGGTAAACGGAGGTATTTTGGCTTGAGACTTCACAAGTGGGTATTTGGGGGTTTCCAGGATCTGATGATGAGGTCTGATCAGACTTAGAGGGTCAAGATTGTAGGAATTTGGGTCAACGGGATATTCTAGAACGAAAATCTTAGTTTGATAGAAGGAAAAATTGGAGAATATGGGGTTAAAACTTTATGAGCAGGTGTTTTGATGCATTCGGAATTCACTGATGTGGTTGATCAGTTCATATGTGTCAAGATCAAGGGAATCTGAGTTTTGGGTGTTTAGGCTATTGAGAAGCATCAGAATGGAATCTTTGATTGATGAAGGGGTAGACGAAGGAATCTTAAGTTGTAATTTTACGTGTAAGTCTTTTGAGAGGTCTTGGGTCTGGTGGTTGTGCCTGATCTAATGTTCGAGGTGTAAGTGAGGGTTAATCGGGGCCATCAGATAAGTATTAAGCAAGTTTAACGATGGATTTGGAGCTAAAAGCTGGGATTTTCTAGGTTTTGGATGTTTTAGAGAAATCGAAAGGGTATGAGTGGGTGTTTGGGGTTTAGGCGAAAAACCGAGCAAAAAATCAAGTGTTGAGATAAGGTAGTTTGAGTTCAACTCTGATTTTCCAATACTCATCTTACTATTACCTAGGAACTTACATATTTAGGAGTTTTATTGTCATTAGGATTCCTCTCCTATAGTCTAATTTTAATTATAGCTCTTGGCTAAAGTCATGAATTAAATTAACTACTCATCAATAGTCTTAGTGTCATTAGGATTCCTCACACCCGTTTGGTTTCTCCTCTTAAATTTGATCTGAATTTTGTTTTCAGACCCAAGACTTTAGATATTAGGCTGGCTCTTAACGCGCTCAGACGCGTTTCAGAGCCAGTGCATAGTCAAAGTTACCCTTCCAATATTTTGGAAATGATGCATTCTACCCCTGTCTTCTCATGCATAGAATCATTTGGTTTCTCTTTCACTCTCTCCCCCTGTCTTCCTACCATCGCTGCTACAACTTGCAACGGTAGTTCTCTCTCTCTCTCTCTCTCTCTCTCTCCCTATCTTCCCGCTTTCCGCCACCGCCACTACAAGTAATAGTGGCGGTTCTATCCCCCTCCCCTCTCTCTCACTCCCTTGGAAAAAAAATGAATTAAACAAAAATAATAATTATTTTAATTTTATTATATTTTAATCATATTAATATTTTTATTAGTGATTAATAATTTTTATTATTTTTTATTGTGCTATTTATAATTATTAATCATTTTTAGTAATTATTATAAATTATTATTTATTTTATTATTTTATTGATTATTTTAATTATTTTAATATTTTTATTAGTTATTAATTTTTTGGACTACTTTGATATTATTCTTAATTTGATAAATTATTTTATATGAAATAGTGCTAACTGCATTCAAAATTACAAAATAGCCCGTTCCAAGGGTAAAATAGTAAAACAAAGCAATTTCAAATGTTGCACAATTGATCCAACACAAACAATATTATCTATTCATATCCATTAAAATGTTGAAAAGCATATGTACCTCTTTTCAGATTTCAGACACTTTTAATATGTTTTCAACTTTTCAAATCTAAAATTTAAGATTTATCAAATGCCACCTTAGTGTCATTAAGATTCCTCTTCTATAGTCCAAGTCTAATTACCACTCTTGGCTAGAGTCCTTATTTGAATTAACTACTTGCCAATAACACTCTTTTCTAGTTTAAGGGTACAAACTTCTTGTTGGAAATTCACAAAATCATAGTATCTTAATAGAGACCCACCATAGAGTTTCATAACCATAAATCTTTAATATCCATCCTTATGCATGGTATATCAAAGTAGCTAATCATGATCATATGTACAATCTTAAAATTCTTCAAGTTGAAAGACTAAAGAGATTGCATAAGAAAGATCCATACAAATGGCAATAGTAGAAAATTCCTTCCATGAATTAAATTCTAAATTGGATCATATCTGTGTGTATCCAATATCACACCCATATAGTAGTTAGAAGTCTCACTTCAATGGTTGAGATCATACCACTCCATCTGTGAAAATTATCCGTATGCTAACCTCTAAAGTAACTTGTGAAAGCTCACCCTTAGGATATTTTAGGTCTATAAGAGATTAGCAATCCAAAATTCCCATAACAAGTTTCAACTATCATTTAGATTCCCTACAATATTGCCTATAAACTATACATACAATTATATATAAAAACATGATTGCACAAAACGTTTCTTATGAAAATTATAACTTTTATTGGAAAAGAGAATGTGAAAAACAATTACATATTTCTTTGAATGAGCATATAGAAATCTCATTTCCAACAATACCAATTAATAAGAGAGCAATGTCCTGAACTAATGATGCATGTTCTATTGAAGAATTTAAAGATTTTGAATTTATTTCCTACACATTCTATCTACAATATTTTTCCAAGATGGTCGAATGTTTCCACTAGTGATATTCTCTTCAGGTCTCATTCGTTTACCACTATCTTACTTACCTAGATAAATTCACTTACCCAGGTAAGTGTTTCCTAGGTTAATTTATTTACCCATGTTCTTTTTCTTGAAATTTATCGAAGTAAATGAAGCACTCCAACTTACCCATGTTCTTATGTCTCGCCAACTTTCCTAGGTAAGAGGCCCGCATATTACACTATTGCCAAAATTACCCTTTTTGGCCTAAATGAATTTTTTTGGAGGTTGTGTTTTATAAACTTGTGTAACAGGTTCGTGTCGTATCAAAAGGAACCCAATCAATCACAAACCAATCACTATTGCCAACATTATCCTTTTTAGAGGTTTTCCTAATACCACTAATCATAGAAAGATCTGAATTAAAAACAAACTAGAGGTTCATCTTGTCAAATCAATGAGTAGAACTTGCTATGTTAAAACAAAAAAAGATAATATGTTTTTGTTTTCTATTCATTAACTATATGTTTTTTGATAATCAAAATACAAAAAAAAAGATAACTATTGTTTTATTGAGTTATTAATCAGAGAAGAGATAAGAGAAAATGTATGCATTTATAAAGTTGGGTGGTAGGCTAAAAAAATATTCAACCTCTCCCATGTCACTAATTAACTTTTTACTCACTTTGATCATCTCATCTAAAGTTAAACCAGGGATCTTCCTTATCTCTTTAAACACTTTCATTCTCATCTCCCTACCCTCCTTATCCACATTCAATGCATCTGTCATTTGTGTAACCCTATCACTGTATTCAACAAACCGTTTTTCAACCCTATCTATCTTTTCTAAAAGCACCTTAACCAATGGGTCATCATCCACGTAGCCCCTTAACCTCTTACTTGCTTTATGAAGGCGAGAGGTTGATGAAGTACCTATTGGAGGTTGGGTGGATGGTGGTTGTGTGGTAGATTGTGAAGTCACGTTATCCTCTCGAAAAAACTCTAACCAAACTTTTTGAGATTCTCCTTCATTAATTGGTTCACCTTCATTGGGTTGGTAACTAAATTGTTCTTCCCTATCAACAACTTCTACAACATCAGAAGGGGTTTCTGCATGCTCCCCAATGGCTCTATCTCTTCTAAAGATGATAGAAAGTTCATCAAGAAATGGAAAATACTTGTTCCTTAATCCTTTGGCATATGGATGACTCTACATTTATCAAAACAAAAATATATTAATAAATTGGATGCCATGTAAAATAGATGTATACATTTGTCTAAAATCTAAAATACAATAATCCACAATTACCTTAACCCACCCATTAAAGACTTCTTCCTCACATGTAATGCATTTCTTGATGTCATCCCACCCAAATCCTGAACAACTAGGGCCTAACATCTCACATATGGCCCCATATTGTCTCTTCATATACTTCACTCAAGATTCTATATGAGGTGTAATGCTTTTAATCCACATCCAGGGAGATTTTCTTCCATGTACTTTTCTAATTGTACCAAATAACCTACATTGAATGTCCCATTATCTGCTATCCACATTCTAATTTGAGCCAACATCATTAAGCCCCCAACCAATTTTTCATCATCTGCCTTTGTCTAAACTCTATTTTGCCTATTTAGTGTTTCTTCTCCTTATCATTTCCAACCATTTCTAATAACAAGTAATGGATATACACAATGAAGGCATAAACAAATAAGTAAACAGTTGTTAAAAATAACTCACATGTTATCTATTTCTAATAACAATTAATAGATGAACACAAGAAATGCAAACATAAATAAGTAAGCAATTGTTACAAACAATTCAAATTTGATTGAACAATACATAAAAGTAAAATATATTATTCTCATATAGACATAATAAAGATCTAGTACATTTGATACAATAGCCTAAATAAGAAAATGCCTTGCTTAATGTCTAAATTGTTGCCACATCTGATTTGCCAAGTTGTCTCTGAATGCAGTCCATTCATTGCTACTCTCTGGACTTGTGGTTTGTTCATCAACCTCTGCTACACTTTGTGAACCTCCTTCAGTGGTTAAGAAATTTTCAATTCTTGATTCTATGGGGTCAATTTACATATTTTTCCTTATATAGGTGTATAAGAGGCAACATGCACTAATAATCCTATACTGGGTCTTTATTGGATACCAAGTTGAGGTCCTAAGTATTGCCTACCTTATTTTTAAGAGGCCAAATGTCCTCTCAATTACATTCCTAGCTATAGAATACCTCATGTTGAATATCTCAATCAGGGTGTTCAATTGGTGCCCTTGCCTCCACTCATTTACGTGATATCTTTGACCCCTATAAGGTGTTAGGAATCCCTCACTGTTGGGGTACCTAGTATCACACAAGTAATAATAACCTAAACAAATATAATAATACATATTAGTTTCTTAAACATCAATATTAGAATTTGTGCTCTAGTGTCCTAATTCTCATGGTTCATTTTTACCTTGTGATACTTTTAAACCATTTTCCTTGAAATGGCATTATGAAGGACTCTAGTGTTATGAGCAAATCCCTCCCAATACATTTGGTGCAATTTCATTATTCATTTGATATCTAGGTTAATCCTTTTCAGACACTCAAACCCTAATATATATTCCATCTAAAGCTCCTAAACAACCCTATACAATAAAATAAGAGAAATAAAATTAAAAATTCTAACCTTTAAATGTTTGCTATTTGTAATGAAAAAGAAAAAATAAATAAAAAATGGGCACACCTCAAATCACTCCCATTTTTCGTAATTTCCTACACTCCTTAGTAACTCACAGAGCTTCAAATAACTAGTCCTATCCATTCATATATAATCTACACATGATTGATCCGATTCCATGACCATAGACTTAATGCTTGAAAACCTAATTAAAAGCCTTTCCTCAAATAATTCCTTACCAATCCCATCTTCATCATAACTACTCAATATCCTAGAGACCATCGTCCTTCTCCTCCTGATTGCAATGATAATAGCTATCAAAATACATAAATAAGCATACTTCATCGTTATTTCATAATGCATAGAAATAGCAATTGTAGCCAACTTTTTTCTCTTGATTCCTATTTAGTGGTGATCAAGGCATGTCTTTGCAAAACATCATTACATTCAATTACATAAAATATAGTGATGACCAAGGCATGCTTTTCAAATTAGACATGCAAGAAATTATTAGAATAAAAACAACTTAAGATGGAAAGAAATTCAAACTAGTTGAATTAGTTTGGAAATATATGTGCCAAAAAATTAAAAAAAAATGCATAAATGCTTACAAAATTTCTAAAGTAAATTGCAGAGCAGCTCAAACTGAAGCTACAACACATTGACATAACCAAATTCACAATTCTTGACAATCCCAATGTCATGTTATGTGTTTTACAAAATAAGTATAAAACCAAGCGAAATTTGTCATAAACCAAATCAAAATCACATTGTGCTTAGCATAGCCTCGGAGATCAGCATCTCATCATCCCATCTAGGTTGATTACCCAAAAGAAAAAAAAAAGCATCTCAGCATCTAGGTCGAACACTTAAATTAGCAAAAGTTAGTTAATTTCTATAGAATCCAGATATGCATGCACTCAGGAATGAAACCCAAATTGTTAATTCTGAATCTGTTGCATCTGTTGTGTTGTAAACAAAGAGAGGATGCTACTCGGGCAAGAAAAAAAGGAAAGAAAACTGGACTACTGGGGAAGAAGGAACAACCAACGTTGCGAAGAATGAAAAATTAGGTCGACAATGAACCTAAAACGTTGAGCGTAATGACCCTTCATCGTAATAAATATTAAATAATTTTAATATGAATGAGAGAAATATATAAATACTGTAAAATAAAAATCCAGGAAAGAAATAGTTGGATCAAAACTAAAAGATTACATAAAATCCAAAATTCAACCTGATCAAGTTATTAATGCTGACAACACAAGTATTTCCCCTCAAAAAGAAACAACAGTAGTTAAGATTTTGTCCGGAATTTCAATTCACTTATTACCCAAATTTTGGGTCTTTTCGTGAAAAAGGAAAAATGAAGCAAATTTTTCTACTTTTTGTTTGTTGTTGATTAGATTTTTTGAGATCCAGCATTACAATTAATGATTTAATTGATGAAAAGTAAAGAACATTGAAAAGAATAGGGTGGCAAGACCGATTATCAATTTCTTGGGTAGGGATACAAGGAAGTCTTCTGCATACCATGATGTGAGGATTCCTAAGAACATCAACACCGAGGTAGAAGAAGAAAAGAGAGAATGCATATGAGATAATAAAAATCATGAAAGCTTTGGTGTGTAGAAAAATAGGAATGCGCCTCAGAAAACAAGGTTTGAGGTGTTTCGCCATTTTTGTTTTTCCTTTCTCTGAATAGAGGTGTGATCGTATCTTACAGTTCTTTGCAAGGAAAAAAATAAGGGGAATAAGAAAACTCATCGATGGACTTAGTAGAAGACTCTTCCACAAATCATAGAGGTATGGAGTTCTCTCTGGCGGTGGATGTTATTCCTGAATAAGAGGTCTGGGAAAGAAGCTAATATCTGCCCTAAAAGCTTGTTAACACAGGGGTATTTTCGATTGAACAAAATCCCCCACGATGGGAAAGTAAATCCACCTCTGAGGTTGGTAAGATTTTCCCAGGTAAATGGCCTTTAACTTACCCAAGGGAATCTTTATTTTCCATGGACCCCACACATATTTGCAAAAGAACATGGTCCCATTGACCAACTTTCCCATCCCAACGTAGTGGTAAATGAATGGGGCTTCAGTGTAAAAGTTCAGTTGCATGGCTTTAAGTTGGTTTATTACCTTGTCTATTTCAAATCTAATATTAACCACTTTCAAATGACCCCCTTTTGCAATAACACACTTTTTGAGGAAAGATCTAAACTCAAATGCACCTTTTCCTTGAATCTTGACTCCATCCAAATTGCTTTGAATTACTTCAAGTCATGAAGTTTAGATGAGGATCTAATGGTTTATAAAGTAATGGACTTGTGATCACAACTACCTTAGGCCTAAAGATGTTAAACAAAAGCCTATGGAAAGGAAGTAACCCACTCCATTGATTCACACGCTCTATTGATCCATCCCAAAACTAAATCTACAGCAAACCTCCTATTACAACATGTATGAATTGGGCCTTGAAACCCTAAGTCATCTAGTGAATAATGAGTATCTCATGGCCCATATGAGACTGGCAATTAGGGGTAGGGATTTGCTACCTCACATCAGGAACATCCCCATTATCATTCATGAAGAGATATTCCCAATGTACGGGTTGGGACATATAGTGTGTTGGTTGGTAGCTGATATGAACTCAGCAATTAGCATTTTGGTTTTTCAACTTTTGTTGACATTTCTTAATAAGAAATCACCAATCAATGGCGTAAGAGCTTTGAGATAGTAAGGGCCCATCAAGTTAATTATCTTTTATAGCCATATTTTGTACACCTGAGATATAAGTGTAGGTGATCATTTTAGGCCAACCCAGTTTGGAAATTCCAAGCTTGGGCCTAGGTTTTCTGTTCAAGCCCAGCTTGGGCTTGCATCATGCCTATGAGTTATTTTAGAGTCAGGCCTGGACCTAATACTCAAAGACCAAACCGAGCCCATCTTGGCCCATACATATTTAAAGCCCAACTTAGGCTTGCATCATGCCTAGTTGCACAGGTTCAATGGCAATGGAAGTACTCATCTTTAGTCTAGCTCATTTTTTGTAATGGACTACACAACAGGGGTAGAAGTGCCCTGCCCAAATCCCTAGGCCCGCCCCCAACCTAGGTGAAGGTGGGACTCAATCTCAGGTCCCCACTACAACTAGTTATTAAAGACTAGGGATGAGCATAAGTTGGATCGGTTCAGTTCTAAGGCAAAACCTGGAATCTACCCTGTAGGGGTCAGCTCCAGGTTTTTGGAAACAGAACCTACCTTGTAAAGGTTAGTTCTAGGGTTGGTTCTAGGGTTTACCCATGGAACCTGTTTTTCTTTACTCCCCCTTCAAAACATGATATTCAATAAATATAATATATAATTTAAAACTTATATTATCTTTATTCATTAAATTGAGTAACTTAATTAATATGTAGATTATCGTTATATGGTTCAAAACTTAGAATTTAAATTTAAATTTTGTAAATATTACCTTTTACATTACTTATTTTACACATTCAAATATTAAAATGAAAACAAATTATCAAATAACTTAAGTGACTAAATGTTCGAGTAAGACCATGACCTTGCAACCATGCTTGCTTGGGTTAAATATTCACATTCCTAAAAGTATTTTGGGGTTTATTTCAAGGCAAATTCAATTTCAAGTGAAGTTCCACCAAGGCCAACCGATGTCGGTTCGGGTAGGGTAAACCCCTAGACCTTAGAACCAGCCTGAGTGGTGGTCGATTCCAAGAATTTGGAACCAGACCCTACCCTATAACAAATTGGGTAGGTTAGTTCGAGGTCGGTTCCAAGTAGAACCTACCCATTTGCTCACCCTTAGTAAAGACTTTATCAATAGGTTAGATGTCACCTTCCACAAATTATTATTCCTAAATAGACAAACTTTATCCCACCTAAGCCGAGGTATTGTATGCTAGACCTAATTTGGTAGGTTAATGGGATTAGTGACATAGCTAGTAATGACTAGAACACATGATACTTTTTTCATGGTCTAATGTGGTTTGTTGGCAATGGGTGGGGAGTGGATTTTTTTAGTGACCCGTGGCCCATGGGTTAGGGGTAAGCAAAAAAACCAAACCGACTGAAACCAAACTAAAAATCGGTTAACTGAATCGATCAGTTCGGTTTTGGTTCGATATTCTTAAAAAATTATAGTTTCGGTTCGATTTAGGTTAACCATTTAAAAAAACCGGTGGTTAACTGGACTGACCGATATATATACAATAATATATAATATTATATATTATATTTTTTATTTTTATTTTTTAGAATCAAATAAAAAAGTTCATTACTCTCTTAGTCTCTTAAAAAATCGAAATTGATGAGGGGTGATTTGGCCCAACCTACTAAATAGTGAACACGTTGATGCGACCCGATGACTGTACAGTGACACAACATTTATTGCCACCTTAGCATGTCAGATCACTTTGGGTGCCCCTGTTGCCTTGGCCAAGACCGAGGTCCGAGTAGCTCGGGATGGACTAACTTACTGAGGTGACATGTAGTGAACTTCTAGAAACATGCCAACTATCTCTAAGCTCTTCAAGACCACCCTGCACGATTGTAGGCCTTATCCCGCCCAGATCAAACGAACCCTATAAGCCTTATCGGCTAACACGTTATCCACCTCTCGATGCAGAACGGACTCCTAACAATGCGGGTCGAGGATCTCAAAGATGTTTCGTGAGACCCACGACAGCTCATCTATATAAGGGCACCAGCTCTAGTAACCAAAGTATGTGCAATTTATAGCTCACTAGCATATTTATTATCAAACTTTCAGCTCGCACTCATAAGCTACTATTAAGCATCGGAGTGACCATGTTGGGTTAGCTACCCCGGGTTCTCTGAGCTCTTTGTTCTTGCAATTCGACCAGCTAGCCAAGTAATCGACATCTGAGCTGCCCTCTAGCCAGGAGCATCTAGATCGCGCACCATCAGAAGCCTTTTAGCCTTCTCTGTTTGCCTCTTTGAAACCTAAACCTAATACCTTATCTATTTCTCACTCTCTTAGTCTCTCTTAGTCTTCGTATTCCCTAGACGGCCAGACCCCAATCCCAAGTGGCTAGTTCGATAACCGACGTCGCAGTTCCCCTTGCTTTCCTCTAGTGTCGGTCGTCCTTCGAACGACGACCTCTCCGGCTCTCCCCCAATGTCTCTTTCTCTGTTTCTCTATTCTCTGTGAGTGAGTGAGTGCATGTTGGTGTTCTTATTGAAGACCATGCTTTATTGATTCCCTCTTAGAGACGAGTTATAGATTTTATAGATCATTCATCAGTGCAATGACAATGTAATCTATTACAGTTAGTCTTAAGGTTTTTAAAACCAAACTAGACAACAAACCGATTAGGGGTCCGGTTCCTAGGGCGAACGGTCCAACCATTCGAACTGAATCGATGACCCATTCTAACAAAAAAAAATCAAAATTAAAAAAATAAAAACAGGCCAAACTGTTGAATGGTTTGAACGGTCTGACTACCTAAGTCAATGGTTTGTTGACCAAATCAATGGTTTTGGGGGAAATAATGGTTATAGGGTAAAATCGAACCAATCACCTAACTGGTTCCCAATTTTTCCAGTCCAGTCTGGTCCGGTTTTGAAAACCATGGTTAGTCTTACTAGAACATTATGTTAACTTGGTGTTGCAAGTACAACTACCAAATAGGTGTGTAGATCGACCTGATCAATTTTATTGGACACTCACACATCATGGAAACTATTCTCTTTCGATATGAAATTAGTAAGTTCTCAGCCATCTACTTGGTTTAGTAGCTATATCTCTACTAATTTGATATGAAAAAGAAACTTTGACGAATTTCACCCCTTCCATTAATTAAATTGTTCATTTAGAGATGTGTTAAACAATTACTCCCAGACGTCAAAAAAAAGTTACTCCCTACCTAGGATTGTTTGAATAGAATTTCTAAGGCTATTAGTGATACTTGCCTAGTTTGTCATAATGCTAGTCTTCGATCCATCTTTTTGTGTTGTGCTCAGGAGTAAAATCTGCTTCGTTCGAATCTTTTATAGCAGTCTGAATGAGCTGGAGACAAAATCATACACATCCGGCTGAATTACCTATCACAGTTGAATACATCAGTATTCATTGTAGGCCCCATCTGGGACCTAACTCTACTCAACACTGGCGTATTCAACCGTGATAGGTAATTCTGCCGGGTGTATGATTTTGTATCCAACTAATCCGCTCTCTAATTCTAGGCCTCAAAACATCTCACTATTGAGTATTTCCGACCTATTTCTTTTGGGTGACAATGTGACAAGACATTGGCTGATGAAATAAATGGGTTATTTTTCAAAGGAAGCACGTGAAGTATATTTGGCGGGCTAGAAACAAAATATTGTTTGAGAGGAAATTCCTTTCAATCCTATTATTATTATCTATAAGGCAAATACCACCATTAATTTTCTCTCTGCCTCCGGAAGTGCCTTTTCAGATCAGCCTACACCTTCTCTTGATCCACCTAACAGCCTATGGTGTCAACCGCCATTTGATGTGGTTAAAATTAATGTGGATGCAACAGTGTCCTTTCCTACTACTCCAGTGGGACTGATTGCTAGAGACCATTGTAGTCATTTTATTTATAGAGAAGTATGGACAGGTCTAATGCAGATTTCTGATTTCCATTGCAGAGCTATAAACATTCAAAATGTCAAATACCCCCATTTTATACATCAATACTCATCCATGAATTGGCATCAATTCCGAGCTGGCAACCTCCCCAATAGCTATACTTCAAGAATATCTCCCTATAAAATAAAACATAAATAAGGAGATATTCTCAATACAAGACTGTAAAGACTGTTCGAACGAAACCAAACTTCCCCATACGAGGAAAGCTTACAACCAACTCGACACAAGTGAATTGACATCATACAACCTAGTTCACTTAGAAAATTTCAATTTAAGCTATCTATGCTTGAACGGTGAGTCCCATCAAATGTAGACAATCTGGATTTCAGCTATTAGCCTGTCTGTATACTTAAAGCTCGGTTTGGAAGGAATATAAATGTAAATATGTAGAGTGCATAATCTTACATTTTATATTATTTTGTATGTATTTATACTATATATATTTGTATTTATACTCTTTCTAAACTGAGCCTTAATGACATGAAACCATTTGACTTTAGTTCCGCATATAAAGTAATTCAAACCACACCTTGTCCGGGGTTATATGGGATGGGTCCAACCAGAACCTCCCCGGCCCAATCAGAGATTATCCACTGATTTCAGCTGGGCTCTGGGGCTACTGATGAATTTTGATTTGAAATGTTGGGTGGGCCAGTCCGGAGAAACAGGGCTCGCAACCAGTCTGGAGCCCATGACAGGAAATCTGTCCTAGATTTCCTAGATTTAGATGATCAAAATCCACCATTAAATGGGCCCCAAGTTCAATATGATGCCTTGTGAATTATGAGGGCCAAGGGCCCACGGCTAGGCGTCGTGTGTCCTAAGTCCAAGACCAAGCCAATCCCAATAGATTACATACATTGATAAGTGATTCAGTAGAGACCAGACAGAGGTGCCAAAAGAGAGTTTTGTGGGTCTCACTATGTCTTTGAGCTTATTGCACTTTCAACCAGTTAACCGTCGCCATTATGTTGTCCTCACTCTTTAACACCAAAATCCTAAAATCTGATTTGGCCTGACCATGCCCATCCCAACTTTGTCTTCAACATTACTAAAAGTCCAAACCGATCGGATCGAATTGCCTTTGTATGATCCAAATTTGATTTGTTAGTATTCGGAGTGGAGTCAAATTTGGATTGTAATCAGATATTGAATAATATTATATTGTTATCAATGTATTAAATTAGCAGTAAGTCTAACATTGTAGTTCAATAGATTGAAAACAACTTGTATAAAACTTGGACCTATGACTCTTTGAGAAAAGACATCATTCAAGTCAATTTTATCAAGAGATACAATCTAAATTATATAACTTAAAAATCAAATTCGAATTCAAATTTAAATTCAGACAAATGAATATCATTTGCTTCCCTGTATATGAGAGCAGGTTGGATATCCAATTTAAAGAATTTACACGAAATCAGGCCTGAGCCCTCGATCCATGTCCAGGTCCATTGAAAACTCAACAAACCAACAATTCAAAATACACCCAAGTTGCACTCCTACATAGTAAGGCACCGACTAGCTGGTTGGTAAGGTTTCCTGCTGGTTATAACGGAGACTTGAAATCGAATCCCACCTGCACCAGGGTCAAGGGGTTATAGTTATAGGTTTGAGGGATGGGCCTATTCTGATTTCTGAATGAAGAGTGGGAAAAGAAGCTCAGGAATCCATTTGGGGCCCCAAAACAAGTCTCCGTGTCAATAATTACTTCATCATCTAGGCAAGCTCACTGAAAAAATCAGCCCCACAACAACAACAAGAACAATAATTACTCTGATAAAAGCATAAGTAGTAAAGCTAAGGT
Source organism: Nelumbo nucifera (assembly GCF_000365185.1). Next base: position 2,333,921 of record NW_010729126.1, read on the forward strand.
AGCAGAAATCAGAGGAAGCCCACCAGCCATGGACAAAGATGGGGACACGCAGAATTTGGGAGAAGCAGAATGGTATCCGATCGAGACAGTTTAGCGCAACATCATCTTTCCTGAACCCTACAAACCCACCGCATGATCACATTTCCCCTCGGAGCCTCAAACCTGACTTCCCCTCAAATGGACGTCCCTACCAGTTTCATCCCTTATTCTCCAGGCTATGAGTCTGTCTGTCCTACTCATTTCCTGCGCAAAGTACCAACTTGACCAGCCAGTCAGCCCGAGTGCCTTGGCACGGCTAAACAATCCTGCTCCTTGGTTTAATGTTTTTCGCCTTTTAAGTCGCTGACCCACCAGTGCTACCCAATTTCCTATCCACATTTTTTTAGGGGCAACGTTCTTGTATAACCTCTCATGTGTTATCTATTTCAAATAGAAAATGTCTCTGTACCCTTACAAAATGAATTGTACAGAACTCATCATCTAAAACAGTGTCAGACCCATCTGGTGTCACAGATGGGAGGACCCACTTGAACAGGCTCAATATGCCAGAGGTATGGTATGTTATGCATTTGTAAGGGAAATAGTGCTCAGTTTGGAAGGAGTACAAATATAAATATATATGTAGAATATAAATATACTCTTTCCAAAGACTCGTCTGGAAGTAGTACAAATACAAATATGTAGAGTGTAAAACCCTGTATTCTATATTATTTTGTATGTATTTGCACTGCATATTTGTATTTGTACTTTTTCCAAACTAAGCCTTAGGCTATGTTTGGTTCAGTGTAAATTCATTTGCACTGATGTAAAACTATGGTAGTGCAAATGATTTGATTGCACGTTTTAATTTATTTTTGTTTCAAATTTTACCTTGTTTGATTGCATTAAAAATGAAGTAAAAAATGACCTAAAGTAGAAAAAAGTAAAATTTAAAATAAAATTAAATCAAAATTTGCATTTTGTTTCATTTGCACTCCCATACATTTATACTAGTGCAAATAAAATTGCACTGCAACAAAAAACAACATAAGGAAATAAAAAAGATCTATACCCTTGGCAGTTAGCAATGCCATATTCTAACATGTATGTAAAGGGGTTAGTTGCATAAATGAATCCAAAGTAAGGTTCAAAGTATTGATGTGTATTGTCACACCGTAAGTGTAAATATTAAAGCTGTGTTTGGTTTGAAACAAGAGGTAGGAAAACCTGTACAAGATTCTAATAGTTTCCTAATGGGTGTTATGCAACTAATGTACTATAATGCCCCGTTCACTTTTCGGTAAGCCACTTACCTAGGTAAGTGTTTCACCTGGGTAAATGCATTTACCCATGTTCTTTTATTTCCCATGTAAATAAGTCAATGACCATCTTAGCCATAAAAATTTCATTATTAAAATGGGCATTTTTGTCCCATCCAAGTACTAGCAATTTCCCCCTAGATGGAAAAGTTAATTTACTCACCTAGGAGATTAGGAAATGGGTATCACTTACCCGGATAAGTGATACCTAATAAAATAAACTTTCACTGGTCCCCACATAAATATGAAAAATAAACATAAATTTTTTGGTCAATGAGAATCAAAATCTCATTGACCAACTTTCCCCCCTCTCAAAATTCAAAAAAAGAACGTCCACTAAGAATATTGGTAGCCCTGGTGGTTAAAGTGCTCGGTATTCAATATCGAACGTATCAATACTTTGAACCATTCTCACTCTGAAGGTATGGTAATCTTAAAAGGAAAACAAAATTACAAAGGGAGGATATAGCCCGCCTTACCCCATCATCCAGTTTCCCTGGATTATTGAGTTGTTCAATAAGGAAGAGAGGGGGCTTTCCTTGAGGTTTTGGATACAATACAAAAAACCTCAACTAAGTTCCATCCTGATTCTCAAACATAGAATATCAAAGAATTCAACAGTTAAACTTGACGAAACGGGAAGAAAAACCAATAACAAAAAACGTCCCGTAGTACAAAAGAGATTGAAAAAATACTGTTGCCCTCTCTGAAGACTTCCTCACCAAACCTTGAAATCTTTTCAACAGGGGAATACGACTGTAGTTCCGAAAGTGTGGGTGGCTGGGAGAAACCAAATAGAGCTAAAAGATCAAAATTTTAAAAAAAATGAAAAATAGTGAAAAGTTGAAGAAAAGAGTGACATTCAATTCTTGCAATAATTTGAAAAAAAACATTTCAAAATTTTATTCAATATGAATAATCAATTCATACAATAAAAATATAAAATAAATAACTAAAATCGAAAAAAATACAATAACATTAAAAAATTCTATAATAAAATGACTAATGACGTACCCAGCCGTGCTTGAGCCGACTCACAGGCCCGCATGACCCGTGAGCCGAAAACCCTTGGCCCTGCCTGACCCCAGGGCCCAGGGGTCGTGCAGTGCCTGGCACAGCCCATCACCGTTTTACATCTATGTTTTTATTAACCTTTCATCTAAATCAATTCTGATCCCACGGAGTATCCCATTCCCATCTTTTTCTCTTTGGCTTTGGGCTTCCGGCTTGGAGTGGACGTCAGAATCAGGACGACCATCATCTCAGATGAAAGATACCCTTCACCACATCTACGTGCCGTAGCAATTGAAGGGTGGGCCCAGCACAAACTCAGCTATCAAAATAGTGGGTCCATCGCCCACATCCCGGCAGACAGATGCTTTGTAACCCAACCCCTTGTCTGACACGTGGACTTGACTCAGCACGAGCAACAATTCAGCACCGCAGTCTGGTTGCGACTAAGTAACAGGCCTGCAGGACAGCTCGCTATGTCATAACTTGCTATAGGGGGAGCTTGCTACGGTGCGAGTTCGAGTTCCCCCGAGTTACCGAAAAGAAATACTCCAAGACTATCCCAACCCGCAAGCTAAGGTAATCAGCTCGCTCCAACACTTAGGTAGAAAAAACAACATTGAGAAGGGTCACCTCGAAGTACCCCTAGGAACTCGCTACGAAGTAGCTCGTGACAAGATAGCTCGCTGCGTGACTGGGTAGCTTGCTACAAGGTAGCTCGCAACTAAGCAACGCGACGCTCTCAAAGAAGCTTCTATCTGACAAGACCGTTCCCATCAGACTGTGCCACTTCTCTCAACTGACGACGCAGTCCCTGTCCATTCGGCAAACTGTACCCACGTCTCTCAACAAATGGTGGCGTGCCTGTCCTTCCGGGACGTGTCACCCATCCAATTGGGTAGTACCCTGCAGCGGTCACCTGCACAGCCCTGGCAAGTAACGACTGCGACAGAAGCCCATGGCGGTTACGCCCGATTTGACAAGAATGCCTGTATAAGAGCTCCCTAGTGAAAGGGAGAGCTCTCTTTCGAACATCAAGGACCTATCTGAAACTTACTCTTGAGCTAATCTTGAGAACTCGGTGATCTAGCACGACCTACACTCTTAGCCTCTTTACACTCTTTGCTTTCTCCCCAGCGTTCTAACTTAAGCTTCGGAGTATTCCAATCGGGCAAATTCCCCGGGAGTCCTTCATCTTCTTCTTCTCAGGTGCCATTCGTTGCCAGGAAGGAGCCAGTCAGCAGCCAGTTAGGAGTGTCCAGATCGTGCCGCATCATTTGGTGCCGTCTGTGGGAATCACTTCAAAAAGCCTTCCTCTAAGCTTTTACAGTTTCCTTTTTTGAAAACTCAACATTCATGGCTTCCTCCAGCAATGTCGGACGTGGTGCCAGCCATAACGCTTCTTGGGAGCAGCCCCAGCTTCCTACTGTCTGCATTGGGCAGTTTACCGTCTCCCTCTCCGTGGATGGAGTACCAAGTTTGAATGTGCCTCTCACAGTGGCACCCGCGGTCGCTCCACTCCCTTCCACAGTTGGAGCAACCTTTGTCGAACCCTCGGTTGTGCCATCAACGGCCAACCCGAACCAGTTGGAGGACTTGATGCAGTGTATGCGAACCATGCAAGTTCAAATGCAACAATTTCAACAATTCCAACTCTATCAACAACAAGTGTTGCACCAAGTTTCCCAATACCAGTATCAGCAACAGTTTCCTTCTTTGCCTCAGGCCCATCCGTCGCTTCCCCCTCGGCATCCGGCAACGAAGCAAGCCAAGCCCTTCCACCGGAGTGAACGACCTCGCCGGGGAGAGGCTTCCCAAGCCTAAGATCCTGCCAAGAGTCAAGCCTCTTCCCATAGCCAAAAGGAGAGGCCAGCCACCCCCGCCTCACAACGTGTGGGTAGGTCGGGGGCCTCCCAGCCAACCAAGCCCGTGTCGCCCCGGCCTTCGCAGTTCGAGCTCCCGCTCTCAAAGAACCCGTTCGAGGTCCTGGCCGTAGACTCTAGGAAGGGCCCTTCGGTTCAAAGCCACCACCAGCAGTCTGAGCCCATCAAGCTCGGCGACATTGAAGCATCAAGCACCAACGCCGAGCTAGTAAAGCAGCAGCGAAGACACTGGCGAGCTCACCGAACTGCTACCCGAGTTTCTCCCAAGCTCAAAGGAAAAGAGGAGGTATGCTCAGGTGAAATGAAAGCTACCCCTCTCCTCTCAGTTCCTTCCCCATTATCTTCAGAACTCCTTGCTGTCCCCATGCCAAGGGACTTCAAGCTCCCTCCACTGGATAAGTATGACGGATCCTTCGATGCAAATGATCATGTGGACGCCTTCCAGTCCCAGATGCACATGGCAAAGGCCAGTGAATCCTGCATGTGCGTGGCCTTTTCCACCACCTTCAAAGGGGTAGCCCGTACATGGTATCGTAACCTCGCGCCTGGTTCAATAAGAAGCTGGGCGCAGTTCGTGCAAGTTTTCACCTCCCACTTCGTCACCAACAAAAGGTGTCCGAGAACTCAGTGACACGTGGACCTGACTTAGCACGAGCAACAGCTCAGCACTGCAACCTGGTTGCGACTAAGTAACAGGCCTGCAAGACAGCTCGCTACGTCATAAGCTCGCTATAACGTGAACTCAAGGTCCCTGGAGCTACTGAAAGGGAATACTCCAAGACTATCCCAACCCGTGAGATAGGGTAACCAGCTCACTCCAACACTTAAGGCAAAAAAAAAAAAAAACTTGAGAAGGGTCACCTCGAAGTACCCCTGGGAACTCGCTACAAAGTACCTCGTGACAAGATAGCTCGTTGCGTGACTGGGTAGCTCGCTACAAGGTAGCTCGCAACTAAGCAACGCGATACTCTCAAGGAAGCTTCTATCTGACAAGACCGTACCCATCAGACTGCGCCACTTCTCTCAACTGACGGCGCAGTCCCTGTCCATTCAGCAGACTGTACCCACGTCTCTCGACAGATGGTGGCGTGCCTGTCCTTCTGGGATGTGTCACCCATCCAATTGGGTAGTATCCTGCAGCGGTCACCTGCGCAGCCCTGGCAGGTAACGGCTGCGACAGAAGCCAGTGGCGATTACGCCCGGTTTGACAAGAACGCCTATATAAGAGCTCCCTAGTTAAAGGGAAGCTCTCTCTCGAACATCAAGGACCTATCTGAAACTTTCTCTCGAACTAATCTTGAGAACTCAGTGATCTAGCATGACCTACACTCTTAGACTCTTTACACTCTTTGCTTTCTCCCCAGCGTTTTAACTTAAGCTTCGGAGTATTCCCGCCAGGCAAATCCCCCGGGAGTCCTTCATCTTCTTCTTCTCAGGTGTCGTCCGTTGCCAGGTAAGAGCCAGTCAGNAGCACGAGCAACAGCTCAGCACTGCAACCTGGTTGCGACTAAGTAACAGGCCTGCAAGACAGCTCGCTACGTCATAGCTCGCTATAGGGGGAGCTTGCTACAGCGCGAGCTCGAGCTCCCCCGAGCTACCGAAAGGGAATACTCCAAGACTATCCCAACTTGCGAGCTAGGGTAACCAGCTCGCTCCAACACTTAGGCAGAAAAAACAACATTGAGAAGGGTCACCTCGAAGTACCCTTGGGAACTCGCTACAAAGTAGCTCGTGACAAGATAGCTCGTTGTGTGACTGGGTAGCTCGCTACAAGATAGTTCGCAATTAAGCAACACGACACTCTCAAGGAAGCTTCTATCTGACAAGATTGTACCCATCAGACTGCGCCACTTCTCTTAATTGACGGCGCAGTCCCTGTCCATTCGGCAGACTGTACCCACGTCTCTCGACAGATGGTGGCGTGCCTGTCCTTCCGGGACGTGTCACCCATCCAATTGGGTAGTACCCTGGAGTGGTCACCTGCGAAGCCCTAGCAGGTAACGGCTGCGACAAAAGCCCAGTGGCGGTTATGCCCGATTTGACAAGAATGCCTATATAAGAGCTCCCTAGTGAAAGGGAGAGCTCTTTCTCGAACATCAAGGACCTATCTGAAACTTACTCTTGAGCTAATCTTGAAAACTCGGTGATCTAGCACGACCTACACTCTTAGCCTCTTTACACTTTTTGCTTTCTCCCCAGCGTTCTAACTTAAGATTCGGAGTATTCCCGTCGGGCAAATCCCCCAAGAGTCCTTCATCTTCTTCTTCTCAGGTGCCGTCTATTGCTAGTTAAGAATCAATCAGCAGACAGTTAGGAGTGCCCAGATCATGCCGCATCAGATCCCACACAAGTAACGTTGGATCAAGTATTCCAAACCCACAGGATCCATGGATGGGACTCGTCTTCTGTGATGTGATGGGTCCCACTGATCCGATATGGCGATACCCCATCGGCTCGGCTAGTGGGCTATACTCAATCGAGACATCGAGTTATAACGCAGTTTGCTTCCATGAATTGTAATTACCTCGTAACAAAGCATAATCACAGCCCTCCAGAGAAGATAATCACATAACGCAATGATTACATACCAAGTACCAGAGACCGTATCAAGAGATCCACTACACCGAACCCCTTTTTCGCTTCTCAATGCTCGTAAATTCCTGTCCTCTCAATAATCAGACTTCAGGGTTAAGAATCGAAAGAAGCCAAGGCATTCTCGGCAATTTACACAAAATCCAAGGCAGGGTTAAGAATCTAATTTTATTTTCTTTGTATTTTGCTGGTGGCCTCCCTCTTGTAATTAAAGTTTCGTAAGTTTTAATAAAGTTTCTTATTATTGATAAAAAAAAAAACAAAAGCACCATCACAAATGAAACATCTAGAATCCTCAGTAACAAAATTACCATCATTTTACAGATTCCTAGACACATTAATTAGTTCACTCATACCCGTAGAGAAGACAGCTGGAAGCCATGCCAAAAATCTAACACTGCATAAATGAAATTTCTTATTTGAAATGAGTTACCATCTTCAAGCCAATGACCCAAGTAAAATACCAACAAAAAAAATGCCTAGCTTGTTTTTCGAGTTCAGTTACAAACATTCAAATTCGAAAGTACTTCTACCATCAAAACCCTTCGCCAACAACTTTGTTAGAATCTTTTCACTACCAAATGAACTACCAGTGCTATGAAAGCAGCGATGAGAATAACTTTCACCATCCTATCAAAAAAAAGCTCGCATTTTGGGGGAAGATCTAACCCGGTAGCCCACAGTCCGCATTTTCGTCATTTCTCGTTTGATTGAGAGAAGATTTAACCACCGAAAGACACCGCCCCGAAAAGATGCGAAATTTATTTTGGGAAATTATAAATGAAAATTTTCGTCTTTCTCCGTTTTGTCTTCACGTAGAAAGACATGCCTCCATCCAAACAGTTTGTGGGCTGCCAAGATTTTTATGTAAAAGCCCACTACATCCTTTTACATATCAGATCTTCCAGAAGATCTTTAAAAAAAGACTCGCCAAACGACACTTAATATACTGAGTTTCTGCTTGCAACAAATGGCAACAAGGTCCTGCTTGCTGTTCAGGTCAATTAAAGAAAATGAAAATTCTAGAAGGAATCTCCACCATGAAGACCCTTCAGCAACAAATTTAGCTTGAGAAACTGTATCTCCATCAAGCATGTCAGAGTTCCATGCATGGTTTAAAATGTCAACATGTTTTCTAATTTCGACGAACATATTCCCATATCCATGGGTATCAACACAAAATACCACTAGAATCAAAATATTCTGTAGTCAAAACTATCAGCTCTATGTGGATTACACAAGATAGCATCTGATGGAGGGTGATTTGCCCCGACCTAATAGGAGGGGGACACGTGGACGTGACTCAGCATAAGTGACAACTCAGCACAACAGGCCCGTTGTAATCCAACTTGGCAATCCCGCACGAACGGCGAAAACCGCTAACACTCCGAAGAGTCCGAGCGTGAGCTCAGGTTACCCCGAGCTGTGGACACCAAGTTTTAAGATACACCCAAGCCAGAGGAGATCGGGTCACCGCAAGTAGCTCGGACGAGGGTGGTAGCTCGGTACAAGCAGCTCAGCACATTGTGGGTAGCTCGGCATATCATTAGTAGCTCGGTGGCTTGCGGCGGGGTAGCTAGGCGTGAAGAACCACCTGACAACCGTACCTACCAGATTGCACCCACATCTTGTGAAGGCGCCGACCCTGCAAGCGGTGAAGAAGCACTCTTGCCCCTTGTCAGGCGGTGCCACATCTGCTAGTCTGCGAGGCGGTTTCCTGACGGGATAATACCCCGCAACCACCTCTTCCTACCAGCCCTTACTGCAGCCACCTCTGCCTGCCAGCCCGTACTGACAGTAACGGTCAGCCACTACAAGCCATTACTGTCAGCAGATCGCCTAAGCCGAAATCTACAACGGCCATGTGTCAGGAGCCCTACTATATAACGATCTCGACCCCCATAGAAATAGGTATCATGCGTGAACCACTCTCTTGGCCTTTACTTTGCGATTCTTTTCTCTCTTAAGCTCTCTTAAGCTCACTTACAGCTTCTAACTTAAGCATCGGAGTGTTCCCGCCGAGGGAGTCCCCTGGGACCCTTCTTCTTCCTTGCAGATCCCTCGTTCGCCGCCAACTTGGAGCACAACCCCTGCCAGCTAGGAGAGATCGGCTCACCACCATCATTTGGCGCCGTCTGTGGGAAAATGAACAAAAATCCTCTGTCATTTCTGTAACCCAGTTCTCATGGCTTCCTCCAGCAATGCCAAACGCGACTCAGGCGCGAACGCTCCCTCTGAGTTTCAGGTCCCGACTGTATGCGTCAGGCAGTTCACTATTCCCCTCTCCGTGGATGGGATTCCGGCCCTAAACACCCCTTCAGCTACGGCACCAGTGAGTGCTCCCCTTCCCGCCACGGCGAGCACTACCTTTGTTGAACTAGCAGTTCTCCCAGCAGCAGGGCAGAACCAACTTGAAGATTTGGTGAGCTGCATGCGAGCCATACAGGCTCAGATGCAGCAAGTTCAACAATTCTAGTTGTATCAACAGCAAGCGCTGCACCATATCTACCAGCAACAATATCAGCAGCAGTTTCCGCCGCTGCCTCCGACTCAGCAGACGGTTCCACCATGCCGTTAGAACTTGTAGTAGGCAAAGCCCCACCGCCACAGTGAACACTCCTCTCGTGGGGGAGAGACCTCCCAGACACAGAACCCTCGCTGGAGCCAAGTCTCGTCTTGCGCCAAGAACGAGAAACCGGACGTCACCGCCCCGCCACGTGTGGCCAAGTCAGGGATCCTCAGCCTAGCAAATCAGCATCACCTCGTCCCTCGGGGTTTGAAGTCCTACTCGCAGCAAACCGATTCGAGGTCCTAACAACGGACTCTAGGCAAGGGTCTCCAGCCCGCACCTACTAGTAGTCTGAGCTACTCCCCACGAGAACCGTGCTGAACCACACCGAAGCCAGTAGCACCAATGCGGAGCCCGCACGGAAGCAGCGGAGACATTGTCGAGCTGCGGCCGAAGACATGCCCGAGATCAAGGCAAAGGAGGAAGCGAGCTCAGTAATGGAGGCCGCTCCACTCCTCTCTGTACCGTCCCCCTTATCTCCCGAACTACTTGTAGTCCCTACGACAAAAGACTTCAAACTCCCTCCCCTTGACAAGTACGATGGGTCATTCGATCCGAACGACCACGTGGACGCCTTCCAATGAAGGGATGAGAGATCCTTCATATGGATGCCAAAATCTTGCGGAATAAGGTGGGCGAATTTCAAAAAAAATTTCTCTCCCTTCAACTGGGAATCGCATTCCCTATTTAGAAAATTTTATTTTCAAGGATCAATCTTGAACCATAAACTGAACCAGATCTGAACGTAAGCAGTAGGAGAGGATTATACCTGATACGGAGAAATAGTTTCTCCCAACGAAGGTGTTCACGCCCAAGGAAGGATCCAAAGACTGCTCCCACTGAAGATGGCGCAGTGCAGGATGGAGCAAAATCAGTAGTGTTTTTCTCCAAGAACCTAGTCCTTCGCAAGAAATAGCAGGATGGCACGTGAGCACAGCTTCTTATCAGTCCCTTCACAAGGAATTGATATCAAGAACAAATCTTGACTTCTCCCTCTGATCTGGAGATCGAACTGGCAAGGTAAGCGGTAAGAAGAAGGAGGCGGCAAGAAAGAATTTCGCAGGGTTGTTTAATTCTTCCTTTTGTGATTTCAACTCTAAAGAGGATGTGAACAAGTGTCTTCTAAAGGCTGCCGCCCCTTCCTTCTTTTGTAACCCTAAAGGATCAGCTCCTAATCCCATTAGGAGTTGCTGATCCAAATCATAATTGGATCAGACATCCCCTTAGGTGATAAGGATAAACCCTTATCTTATCTGCAGATTGGATCACCCTTCTCCTAATCACATTACGAGGTTTCCATTTCTGAACGACATTCAGATCTGGACTCTCTGAGTGGAAAGGGTTAAGACCCTATCCTATCTGCTAATCCATTCCCAGAATTCGCCCCATATTTAACTACTTAAATTAGCCCAGTTCGAAATGGGCTTTGGGCCCAATAAAGTTATGTGCTCACTTAGCCTTCCTAACTGCTGCCCCAGTTGGGCTTCCTTGTATGGC
>NW_010729126.1:2345719-2510513 GCF_000365185.1 Nelumbo nucifera
ACTGGCTGTGAACATTCTAAACTAACACGAGTCTCATTAAGTGTCCAGTTTAAGGGTATTATACAGAAACATACCAAGGGAACATGAATCAAATATGTACTTTTATTCATTTACAATAAACTCATAATGTACATCATTCTGATTGAAGCTAAGGGCATACAAAAACTGTCCAACATCCAATCCCAGATGCACTTGGCGGGAGCAAGTGAATCCTGCATATGCACCCACCACATTCAAAGGGGTAACTCGCACATGGTACCAGAACCTCATGCCCGGATCAATTAAAGGCTGGGCACAGTTTGTGCAAGTCTTTACCTCCCACTTCGTCGCTAGTAAAAGGTGCCCCAGAACCCAAGAAAGCCTTCTGAACATAGTCCAAAGGGAGGGGGAGTCGATTCGAAGTTACATCAAAAGATTCAACGACGCGTGTCTACAGATACCCGACCTGGACCCCACAGTGAGACTCATAGCAGCCAAGAGGGGCATCACACATAAGGAGTTCAAGTGGCACGTAGTGGCCAATAAACCCAAGGACGTAACAGAGTTTCTCAAACTCGCGGACCAGTTTATTGGGATGGAAGAGGAACTGAATCAAAAGAACGACCACCCGTCCGAGAAGAGGAAAATCGATGGGGAGCCCGCCAACGGGGATAAGAAGAAGAAAGACCCAGCTCTGGGAGGGAAGCCAGATCAACCTTTCCGAGCTCCCCTAGTAGAAAGGTCGAGCTACACGCCCTTGAACGCGAAGCGAGCGGACATTCTGATGGCGATAAAGGTCGCGTTGTATGTAAAGTGAACACCTCGGATGAGAGGAGACCCAAACACTAGAAATAAGAATGTTTATTGTCATTTTCATAGGGACCACGGTCATAGTACCGAAAGTTGTAGGAACCTTCGCGATGAGATAAAAGAACTTATCTGTCGTGGATATTTAAGAAATTTTGTACAAACTGATAATAAAACAGGATGACAGCCACTGGAAGAGAGGCTAGTTCGGGGCACAATACAGATGATCACGGGAGGCTCGATCGTCGCGAGTTGCACCTCGGCCGCAGCAATGACCTCGGTCCGCGAGATCAAGAGGGAAGAGCAGAACTCTCCGAAGCGGCCGAGAACAGAGGAGCCAATCTTCTTCATGAAGGACGATGCGCACGATGTTCAGTACCCCCATGACGACACCCTCGTCGTGAAGATCAGAATCAATGACTTCGAGGTGAGGCGTGTCCTCATTGATTCTGGTTGTTCAGCAGACATTCTCTTTAAGACAGTGTTCGACCAGCTCCAACTACGGGAAAATGACCTGAAGCCCGCGAACACTCCCTTGGTGGGCTTCAACAGAGTGGAAATCAGGCCCCTAGGGCGAGTCACTGTACTGGTGGAGGTCAGCACCTGGCCTAGCATAGTGAGGCTCGACCACACCTTTGTGGTAGTCGCGACCCCCTCCCCATACAATGCCATAATAGGTCGGCCCATCACCCACGCCCTTTGCACGGTGGTCTCCACCTATTATTTGGCTATGAAGTTCCCCACGGGCTTCGGAGTTGGGGTGGGGCGGGGTGACCAACTCGAGTCTCGTAAGTGCTATGTTGCCGCCCTCAAAGGGAAACCCAAGGCAGCAGACGACCTCGAGCTGGACTGACCTGGGGAACAGTACTACCTTGACAGAGGACCTCGCCCAGACTCTCCAAATCGACGCATCCATTGAGGAGCCTCTGCGATCTTAACTGGTAAGTTTTTTACTTGAAAATCTAGATGTTTTTGCGTGGTCCGCGGTAGAAATGCCAGGAATAGACCCAAGGATCATCACTCACAAACTAAATATTGATCCTAGTGTTAGGCCCGTGAGGCAGAGGAAACGCAACCTAGCCCTAGAGCGTTGGAAAGCAGTGGACGAGGAGGTTGGGAAGCTCCTCGTAGCCGGCTTCATCAGGGAGGCCCATTATCCGAGTTGGGTGGCCAACCCGATGCTGGTAAAAATGGCCAATGGTAAATGGCGTATGTGCGTCGATTATACCGATCTAAACTAGGCTTGCCCAAAGGACTGCTTCCCACTCCCCAAAATCGATCGTTTGGTGGACGCGACCTTAAGGCATTAGTTGTTGAGCTTGTTAGATGCTTACTCGGGCTACAACCAGATCAGGATGGATCCTGCTGACGAAGAAAAGACCACTTTTATAACCGAACTAGGTTTTTAATGTTATAAGGTTATGCCCTTTGGTTTGAAGAATGTCGGGGCAACATACCAGAGACTTGTAAACAATGTGTTTGAGTCATTGATCGACAACAAAGTGGAATGTTATGTAGACAACATGGTAGTCAAAAACCAATTTTTGAAAAAACTAATAGAAGATTTACGATCTGTTTTTGAAACCTTGCGCAAATATAATATGAGATTGAACCCCAATAAGTGTGTCTTCGCCGCGTCCAACAATGAGGTGGAGTACGAAGTGCTAATAGCAGGACTGGCCCTAGCAAAGGAAGTGAAAGCGAAGCATGTCATCATCTGTAGTGACTTACAGCTCGTAGTCAACCAAGTCACCGGTGAGTACGAAGCTCACGAGCCAACCATGGTCGCCTACCTGGCCAAGATCAGAGAAGCCCTATGCCATTTCTGGTCGTACTTCATCAGATAGATCTCAAGGTCCAAGAACTCTGAGGCCGATGCCCTATCCCGGCTAGTCAACATGGGTGATAATACCATGAGAACCGTGTACATAGAGAACCTTCCGTGGCTAGCATTCTCAGGGGGGTAGAAGAGGTCGCTCCTGTTGCGCAAGCAGAGCCGAGCTGGATCGATCTACTCATGAGCTACCTGCTACACAGGACCCTCTGTGCAGATCATAACGCTGCCATGAGGCTAGAGCATCAAGCGGTCAAATACGTCCTAATAGACAGACGACTATACCGAAGATCTTACACGCTCCCCTACCTACGCTGCTTACGACCTTCCGAGGCCGAGCTCGTACTCCACGACACTTGGGGGGCAAGGCCCTTGCCCAGAAGGCACTAAGGCAGGGATATTACTGGCCGACAATGAAGGCAGACGCGACAGAGCTCATCAGAAAGTGTGACAAGTGCCAGAGACATGCCAACATCTACCATCAGCCCGCTGCCAACCTCAAGTATCTCACCAGCCCATGGCCCTTCGCACAATGGGGGATCGATATACTTGGACCATTCCCACCAGCGACAGGTCAGAGGAGGTTCCTAGTGGTGGCAGTAGACTACTTCACAAAATGGGTAGATGACGAACCACTTGCCACAATTACAATGTAGAATGTATAGAATTTCTTCTGGAAGAATGTAGTCTGACATTTTGGACTACCCCAAGTCCTTGTTTCTGACAACGGCAAATAGATCGACGACATTAAATTCCAAAACTGGTGCAAGGAAATGGGGATACAACAAAACTTCACCTCGGTGGTGCACCCCCAAGCGAATGGTTAGGCAGAAGTCACAAATAGAGCTATTCTCCGAGGGCTGAAGGCGTGCCTAGACCGAGCTAAAGAATTGTGGGTAGATGAGCTGCCTAGCGTACTATGGGCTTACCGAACCATAGTAAAGACAACAATGGGAGTGACTCCCTTCAATCTCACCTATGGCATAGAGGCGGTGATCCCAACCGAGATTGAGATCCCCACACTACGCCTGGAATCATACGACGGGGCAAACGAAGACAAGATACACACTAACCTTGACCTACTCGACGAGGTACGGGACCTTGCACATATTAGGACCACAACCTACCAACAGAGAGTAGCTCGGTACTATAATGCCAGGGTCAAGAAGCAGAACCTCCTCATTGGAGACCTGGTCCTCCATAAAGTTATGGTACCTGAGCCCGGTGTTGGCAAGCTTGGGCCAAATTGGGAGGGACCTTACCGAGTGAAGCAGGTACTCGGGGAAGGGATGTATGAGCTCGAAACCCTAGAGGGAAAGCAAATACCCCGGGCATGGAATATTGTCAACTTAAGGCAATATTATGTGTGATAACTAGTGGACTGCTGAGTCGCTCGAAGGATAAAGTGTCGAGCTGACAAAAGAGCTCGACATGAGCTCAGGGAGTGGACCATAGTCGCTCCCCCAATCTTAGTAAGACACCGAGCTGACAAAAGGAGCTCGACATTCTATGGGTGAGCTCGGGGAGAGTAGACATGAGTCGCTCCCCCAACCCAAGTACCAAGACACCGAGCTAACAAAAGGAGCTCGACACCCTATAAGACCCAATCACATCTTGGCATGGGCGAGCTCGGGGAGTGGACCATAAGTTGCTCCCCTAGCCCAAGTACTAAGACACCGAGCTAACAAAAGGAGCTCGACATTCTATGGGCGAGCTCGGGGAAAGTACACATAAGTCGCTCCCCCAACCCAAGTACTAAGACACCGAGCTAACAAAAGGAGCTCGACATTCTATGGGCGAGCTCGGGGAAAGTACACATAAGTCGCTCCCCCAACCCAAGTACTAAGACACCGAGCTAACAAAAGGAGCTCGACACCCTATAAGACCCAATCGCATCTTGGCATGGGCGAGCTCGGGGAGTGGACCATAAGTCGCTCCCCCAGCCAAAGTACTAAGACACCGAGCTGACAAAAGGAGCTCGACATTCTATGGGCGAGCTCGGGGAGAGTAGACATAAGTCACTCCCTCAGCCAAAGTAATCAATGCCAAGTTGACAAAAGAGCTCGACACGAGGTTAGGAGTGGACTGTCGTCCCCCCAGCACATGGCACCGAGCTGACAAAAGGAGCTCAGCACCATCAAGGACTTGTAGCAGCTATCGTGATGTGCAGTTCGTGTACAGACAGTTCAAAGTAACAGCTAAGGAGCCCTAACTCAGGCACCTAGTTCGGGCGCTCAACAGTTTGAGGAAATCGCAAAAAAAAAAAAAAAAAAAAGAGCACGACCGACACTTTGCAAAAGAAAATATTTCATTGATTTTCTGAAGTATTATAGGGCCAGAAGTAAAAACAAAAGATGAGTGAGCTCGCAGGCCCAAGATACATAACCCGAGCTACTCTTGCCCGAACCCCCCAGAAGCACCAGCTTGGTCGGCAGCCTCATCGCTTTCCTCAGAGTCTAGGTCATTCATAGCCAGGAGAGCCATCTCCTCGGTAATGCGCGAAGTGGTGATGGCGCTGGTGTCGAGCTGCGGATAGTCGCGCCGAATCAACCACCTGCTAAGTTTGAAGCCCTTGCGGTAAGAATCCGCCAAGTCTCCCAGATGCTCCCCCAAGCTCTTGTAGTCTTCGATGGCCTTGACCCTGGCCTCTTCCGCGCTCTTAAGGAGGATCTCGTTTCGCTTCTTAAGGCTCTCCACTTGGCGCTCGAGACCCTCCTTGTCTGCCATCAGCTCTACAGTGACATCGAAAATAATGGGATGAAGAGGGAGACGCAGCCCAACCACGAGCTGCTCCTTGAAAATCACAATCTCGTCATAGTCGTGTTCCCAAGGGAAGTTGCCGGAAGGGAGGCTGTAAGTATATTCCAATGGGAGGTTGTACCTATGGATGAGGGCCCTAAGTTGGTCCACAGTCATTGTGGATGGGCCGAACTTATCTGGCACCCGACCTTGGTGAGAGGAGGATGCTAGATTGCCAGAGACCTCCCGCGCCTCGGCCTCCTCCTCGAAGGTTCCCTCTTGGGCCTCGGGCTCATCCCGAAGGCTATCAAAACTGTAATCAAACATGGTTCAAGAATGGAAATGAGGAGCTCAAAGGACTCACCTAAGGGAGGAGACCGAACTGGAGCGACCTGGAGGACCCTAGGGAGGTTGTACCTATGGATGAGGGCCGTAAGTTGGTCCACGATCATTGTGGATGGGCCGAACTTATCTGGCACCCGACCTTGGTGAGAGGAGGACGCCAGATTGCCAGAGACCTCCCGCGCCTCGGCCTCCTCCTCGAAGGTTCCCTCTTGGGCCTCGAGCTCATCCCGAAGGCTATCGAAACTGTAATCGGACATGGTTCAAGAATGGAAATGAGGAGCTCATAGGACTCACCTAAGGGAGGAGACCGAACTGGAGCGACCTGGAGGACCCTAGCAGGCTTCAAACCGCGACCTCAAAGGCATTGCGAAACTTGTGGCGAAGAAAATGACTAGGGTCCCCCCTATTTATAACCACTAGACTAGGGAATCGACGGTTGAGATCAAAAGGATCCAATGGCTCCTAGATGAACCGGCGTCACGACCCTTGGGGATGAAATTGGTTTAGCACGTTTTGATGCCCACAAAATTCATAGATCGCGTGGCATCCGCGCGTAGACCTCACTCGATCCAGGTCATCTCTGGCTGAGTCGAACTAACCGAACTGGTCCGATCGGCAAACTCCCAGCTTGGCGGTATGCACCTCAGGTCAAATCTACCTGTCAAGTTGTAAACTCCCTGCACCGGGTCAGGACCCCTGGCCCAGGGAGTGGAGGGCAATTGATGGAGGATGATTTGTCCCGACCTAATAAGAGGAGGACACGTGGACGTGACTCAGCATAAGTGACAACTTAGCACAACAAGCCCGCTATAATCCAGCTTGGCAATCCCGCATGAACGGCGAAAACTGCTAACACTCCAAAGAGTCCAAGCTAACCTGAGCTCCACGATCTCGGGTTACCCCGAGCTTTTTTCAGGTCCCTGCTAAAACAGCAAGTGTTGTAAGACATAGACCCTGATAGTTGAACCAGTGACTCAGTGACCTTTTTCAGGTCCCAGTCAAATAATGATTTTCATGGTCCAAATGGGCTAAGAGCCCATTAAATGGTAAAAGCACAACCCAATGAGCATTCTGGTTTTATGTCCAGTCCAAGTGTTACAACACTGAAAACAACAATACATGGACATGGATGTGTGTAGATAACAAAAGTATAAGAAGTGAATGGATAAGTATAGAAGACAACACCTCCAACCGTATGTTTCGCTTCTCCTCATTTAAGTTCTGGAACTGAAGGGATTGTCGATAGTCACCGACAGCTATACAAATAAAAATAAAAACTAGTAGTAAACAAGAGAATAGGATCTACTCCAGTACAACTAAATAATGAAATAATTTACAGTAAATTCCAGAAAAAAAAAGAAAAAGAAAACTACAGAAAGTAAAACAAGAAGATAACACCTGTCCTTTTAATTTTTGTTTCTTTTTTTTATAAATGTGTGTTTTGTACACATGCATTAAAAAGGGGTAGATATAAATAGGCAGCCTCCTGATGCAGAATGTTTTGGAAGAAAACATAGACAAAAAACAATTCTAACCAATTAAACCAAAGGCCACGTGACAAGATATGAGAATGTCAAAATTCATGCAGGAAAGATCAATAGTTCTGGTTCACTAGGGGTTGTCAGATCCAATTAGGGTTTCTATTACTTAGGGTTACAGTTTTGCACAAGGATACATTGTCAATCCACACCACTCTTGGATTGAAATCTTTGTTCCCATATCTCTAATTATGGTAAGGATTAGAAAGACCTATAATTGCAAAGAGGCCTGATAACACATGCAGTAATACCCCTTGGAGAAAAACTGCAACAAACTCTTAAATGCAACATTTAACGACAACTCAATCCTTCCATACAATAATATCATAGACTAGGAAACTACTTAGAAATTATTGTCTCAACTCTGACTACACCTACAAATCATGTCTCACGACGTCATATAACAGTCACTTATTCGATGCAAAAGCATTTTGCAAAATACAATGTTTGCCATTATAGTAATAAGTTCTAAAACTTTTTTCAAGCACAGTTTTCAAAATGCACACCCAGGCAGTGATTTAAAAGGCGTCCCTCAGGCGCACAAGCGAGGCACATTTTTAAGGTAGGCACCTCGTTCAGGTTCTACGAACGTTTTCAAAAGGTGCACGCCCTGATGCACCTGATGCACCTTCCTCCTTGGTTCAGGCATGCGCCTTTTGAAAATTGTACGCTTTTTTGCTTTTTTTGAACCTAGCTGCTGGGTCAGGGGATCCAAGAACCTCCTATTTGCTAATGTTGTTTGTTCATTCATCTTAATAAAATATCTTCTTAAAAGACAATTAAAATTATAAAATCATTATTTTCTGTGTGAGAATTAAGAATTTAAGACCCTAACATGAACTTGTTTGAACTTGCCTCGAGGGGCGTGGCACAAAGGCAACTCGTAAAATCAGGAATGTAATATGTTTTACATCACATTAACTACTTGAAGAACTGCAATTGAGAAAAAAAAAAAGAGATTGTGGTCTTTACATGCTTGAAAATGTTTTATATGTTTGATTTTATTTTTTAATTTTCATTTGAATATGCTTTACATATTATGTTTATGTATTTTAATTTTAGATAATAGGTTTTTTAAACCATTAATTTTAAAATTTCTGTAATATGTTTATGTATTTTAATCCTAGTATTCCTCTCAAAGAATTTCAGAATTCATAGTGTTCTTAATAAAATTGTGAGGCTTCTAGAAGCCTCATACAAACTAGGAAGCTTTCTAACAGTCCAACTAGAAAACCTTCTTGCACTTGCTTTGGAGTGACCTACGAATAAATACAAGAGTCCCTATGCAACAAGGATTCCTCTCAAGGATCTCATTCCAAAGGAAACTTATCTACAATTAACCAAATGTTATCCGAGGATGAATATAGGAGTCCAAGTGCAACTAGGATTTCCCGGTCAAAGTTTGAGACCAATCAAGATTCCCTGAAGCTACAAGATTTCTCCCCTGTTGTCTAAGGGTATGAATTCCTTATTGAACATTGTCAAAAACCTAGAATCACTACCAGTCATACAAAATATCAAGAATATTGGCCACAAAGTAACCTCACTCATGATATATCAAAATGATTAAAAACAATCCTAAGTTTCTACAAAATTCTTAGGTCCTAAGTAGTTCAGTCTTATAATGACAAATCATTTCGGTAATTGTTCTAATATGTATGTTTAGTGATGCAAAAGGCATTATTGTCCTTTCATCTTAGTTATTTCACTCTAATAAAATAACGAGTGGGAGCACCACTCTCACGTTTTCTCCAATCTCTTATCTCTCATCTCCCTTTTTCTTCTTCTTCGCTTCTTCCAGGGCTGCTTTCGTGGTATCAAAGCAATTGAGCAATAAATCTCTCAAGTTTCTCCCCTTTTGACCAATTTTTCTATCAGGTGATCTAAAAAGACAAGGAAACAGACCTTGGAGCTTGGATTTCCTTGACTGATCAAAGGTAGAAAAACCCTTATTTCTTATTCTTTTCCCTTGGTGGTAACACCAAGGATATTCTTTACAGACCTGAATAAAGGACTGATGTGGAAACTTTTTGAATATATTTCATATCCAATGGTACATACCATGGCCTGTTGGAATTCGGAGACCATAGGAGCAAATCTTGCAATGCACTTTGTGAATCAGTTGTGCCCGAACAGCCTGGTTACAATGGCTGATGTGCAAAGCTGTTAGGGTGGTCTATATAGACTGATACAGCCCTTATTTCCTGTTGTAGCTTGTCTTTTCAACTTATTGAAGTGTATAGCGGATCAGCAATTCATCCCAACCACACTAGTATTATGACTATTCAAAGGCACTCAGTGGATTCTGTACCTCGGATTATCTACTTAGTTCCATGAGATCAGCTGGAGAAGGATAGGAGGGCACTTTATGTTTCCTCTTTTTTTATCAATAACTCTACAAAATTAAGATGCTTTAGGATACAACAACAAGAAGTTGCAATAGAAATCAGCATAGAAGCTGACCCAGGACAGAATTACAAATGTGCCCAAAACATATATGTTCTTTGAACCCCTTGCTTTGCTAAGCTATCTGCCAAACTGTTGGCCGATCTCCTAACCCAAACCACCTGAATTGACAAATTCCTTGACATCCATTTAAATCTTCTGAAATCATTCTTCAACTGCCATGTCACCTCTTCCCGTTTCTACAACCATTTTATCACAGTTTTTTAGTCTCCCTCGATGATCAGTCTATTAATCCCCAACTCTTTAGCCTTCTCAACCCCATATACTGCAGCTAGAAACTCTGCCCTTGCCACATCACCCTCCTCCACAGGACCAGAGTACAGAGCAATGATGGAACCCTTTTCATCTCTAATGGCCCCCCCAATACCTGACGGGCCTGGATTACCCACACAATTCCCATCAAAGTTCAGCTTCTTCCAACCATCTATTGGAAGGGATAAAGTCTCAAAAACTTGTTGTCTCATAGATGATGAAGCAGCAATAAGCCCCCAAACCCTAAAAAAGTCTTTGACCTTGAAATCTGAAAACAACATTAAGCTTTTTACCAAGTGTGCCACCCTCAATGTTATTGTTTCAACTAAAGCTTCCTTGCATGTTTCTTTACTTTCAAATATTCTATCATTTCTTTCCTCCCAAATGGTCCAAAGTATTGCTGCTTTAGTGCACCTCCAAAGAATCATACCTGTCTTTGTCTTACCGCTAATACCATTAGGGTTGAATAAGCCTTCACCCTACCAGAATAGGACCACTTGCACCCGAAAAGGGAAGTAAACCAATTCCAAATAAAACTGACAAAAGGGCAAGATATAAAAAGGTGGAAAGCAGTCTCACAACTCAACTTACACAAGACACACCAATTAGGGGACAAGCACCAATTTGGTCTTTTCCTATCAAAGGTATTAATACAACCATAAAGTACTTCCCAACAAAAAGCACTGACTTTAGAAGGAATTGGAGGGCACCAAATTTCTTTGACTGGAAAATGAAGAGAAGATTGTCTGGCAACCGTCGAATGTAGAAAGGATTTACAAGAAAAAGATCCATCAGAATTAGGACCCCAAACTCTAGAATCTGACCCACCTTCCCCCAAGAAAATTGAATTCAGCAATCCTAACAACTTGGATACTGCAAGGAGTTTGGACTCTCTAACATTCCTGTTAAATCCAAAGTTCCAATTCAACTCTAAAAGGTGAGAAGGATGGCTTAGGAAATTGGAAATAGGCTTACCCTTGAACCTAGACAGATCACAAAGAGAAAGAAATTTCCCACCTAAAGGAATATCCCTAATCCACAAATCCTCCCAGAATCTGATTTTGCTACTAGAAGACAAATCATACCTAATAAAATTTAGGAATGAAGGGAGAACATCACAGATGGCCTTCTAGGGAGCAGCCAAGTTAGCCCTACAGAGACATCCAACATTCCATCCATTGCTCGACATGCCATGAATACTTGCAACCACTTTGTGCCATAATTTCTCTTTTTAATTTGGAAACCTCCAAATCCATTTGCTAAGCAAAGCCTGACTCTTCAGTCTAACATTACCTATTCCCAAACCCCCTTCCTCTTTCAAATTCCTCACCTTTTCTCACCTAATCAAATGATCATTTTGCTTTTCCCCTGGCTCCCAAAGAAAATCCCTCATGATTTTTTCAATTTTCCTCACTATCCCTTGTGGCATCCTAAACACCGACATGTATCACACTAGGAGATTTGCTAAAGTGGATTTAATTAGGGTTATTCTCCCCCCCCCCCCCGAATGAGATATAATTCCTTTTTCACGTCACTAAATGTTTCTCTATTTCAAATGATGATAGTTGATTTTGAGGCTTCCAAACATATAACTAATAAGCCTAGCCACTTTGCCTCTCAGCAACTGTCCAACTATTGTCCAGAAGAAGGTGAGATTGGCAGATGGTTCTTTCTCTACCATTGCTTCTCAAGGAATTATATTTCTCCCTAGTCCCCAGTGATATTCACTTAGTCCCTATGTTCCAAAATTTCCTATTAATCTTCTTTTCATTAAAAGTATTTACCAAATCACACAACTATTCTAAAACCTTTTTATCAAAGTTCTTTTTTCTTTTAAGATTTGACTTCAAGGAGAACAATTGGAAGGAGGATATATGTTTGATGGGCTTTGTATTTTGGATGATGGAGCTAGCCTGAAGAAATCTAAACATGCTTGTCTTATGAGAGAACTTATCAATTAGTGTAACAACAACAAAATCTATTTGTGGAATTGTCGTTTGGATCTTGTTTTCTAATGTCATTTATGAAGTTATGTAAGTTAGTGTCCCTGTCATCGTTGTAATGTTCTACATGCCAAATGAGTAAACATTGTAGAACTTCCTTCCTTTCCCTTTGAACAATATACGAGCTAAGTCTATATTTCATGTTGTTTCACTAATGTTTGGGGGCAGTCAATGGTATATCCACTTCAGTTGAAAAAAGTCCTAGAAATAATACAAGATTTTCTTCGAATGATGTTCAATGGGATGTTGCATCAAAGACCTTGCCTACTGACACCACAACAAAACAATCATTGCGAGGAAGAACAAACATTTGTTGGAGGTTGCTCATAGTTAATGATTCAGGGGAGAAGTACCGATCAGCCCAGCTCAGAGTTTACTAGCCACAAAGTACAGGGGGAATGTATCCTGACCGTGAATTGATGCCAAATTCACGTTGTAGGGGGTGGCTGGAATTCAAAATTCTACATCGTGTGTATTCGTATTTTTCCCATGATTCAGAAGAATGTACCAAAGAATTTATGGGAAGATGCAATTCTTGCCACAACCTACTTGATTAATCACATGCCTACGAGAATCTCACAATTTGGGGGCCCCCTCATTAGTTATTTCTGACGTCTACCCACTTTGTAATTTTCAGTGCAAGTGTTTTGTTCGTGACCTCTCCCCTCATGAGAAGCAAGATACCAAGTCTCCACATGTTAAAAATTAAATGTTTTGGTCTGTGTTACAAAAGTCACGGATGTATTGTACTTTGAGTCTCAGCCTTACATCCTTGCCTCCCCTCAAGGGGAGACATGTTGTGGTGATCAACATCCATTGTCCATCCATATCACCCTTCCTCAATCTTAACCTCTTCATTTGCAACCTCTTCAGGTCTATTCTCATCATTAGAAGGACCATCACTTATCTGAAGATATGAGCAACCAAAGATCATGAACCTTGTATCAATGAGCTCTCAAGAGACAAGGCTTAATATGCCTATATCACTAGGGGTGTAAATGGATCGAATTCAAATCGGATCAGTCGATATCCGTATTCAAATCTGATTAGAAAATCTGGTATCCGAATTCGATTTGATTTCCAATGGATATTAAAAATTAATATCCAAATTCGAATCCGATTAAATATTCAATTCAATTCAAATTTGATTTGAATTTGATTAATTAATTATTTTAAATAATTAATAAATATATAAAATAAATATTTTATTGATATAAAGTATATAAATATATAAATTATTTATATAACTTAATTATTATATATAAATTATATAAAATATTTTATATATTATATATAAGAATTAAATAATCAATCGAATTCGGATATTTATCGAATCAAATCAAGTCATCCGAATTCGACCAATTAGGTATTCGAATTATCCAAATTCGATTCAATTATGGCGAATATCGGATTTTTGAATACCGTTTGCATCCCTATATACCAATGCTATTTCTAGTGTTTCTCTTCATAAAAATGGTATGGAGGCCCTAAAATTAACTGAGTTGACCAAATGCCATGTTAGAGAAAATTCGTGCCTTTCAACAAGTAGAAATTGGTGGATAGCTTCCTTGAGAAAAGGAGCTTGTGGGGTGCAAGTGGGTCTTCTTTGTGAAACATCAAGCTCATGGATCTATTAAGAGGTATAAAGGCAAGAAGTTAGGCAAGGATTTCACCCAAATGTATGGTGCAGATTATATAGAGACATGTTCTCCAACAGAAAAAATGAACTCCATACATGTTCACTTATCTTAAACTACTAACTTGGGAAGGCATCTTCATTGACTTGACATAAAGAATGCTTTTTTAAATGGACTTAGAAGAGGAAGTGTATATGATATTATCGTTAAGGTTTCCTGCTAAAGGTAGTGAAGGGAAAGTTCGCCACCTAAAGTCTTTGTATAGATTGAAAGTTTGAAACAATTTCCATGAGCATGATATAGGAGGTTTAACAAGGTTGTCCAACACACGGGGCTTAAATAATGTCAAGCAAATCACACCATGTTTGTGTTGGGTATGCGTTTTATTTTTCAACCATTGGATAAGTTTGTAATATAACAAATCACACCATGTCTGTGTGTATCCAATATCACACTCATATAATAGTTAGAAGTCTCACTTCAATAGTTTAGATCATACCACTCCATCTATGAAAATTATCTGTCTGCTAACCTCTAAAGTAATTTGTGCAAGCTCACCCTTAGGATATTTTATGACATGTAAAAGGATGTAGTGGGCTTTTACATAAAAATCTTGACAGCCCACAAACTGTTTGGATGGAGGCATGTCTTTCTGCATGAAGGCAAGACGGAGAAAAACGAAAATTTTCATTTCTAACTTCCCAAAATAAATTTGAACGAGCTTATCGCATCTTTTCAGGGCAGTGTCTTTTGATGGCTAAATCTTCTCTCAACCAAACCAAAAATGACGAAAATGCTGACTGTGGGCTGCCGGGTTAGATCTTCCCCCAAAATGCGAGCTTTTTTTTGATAGGATGGTGAAAGTTATTCTCATCGCTGCTTTCATAGCACTGGTAGTTCATTTGGTAGTGAAAAGATTCTAACAAAGTTGTTGGCGAAGGGTTTTGATGGTAGAAGTACTTTCGAATTTGAATGTTTGTAACTGAACTCGAAAAACAAGCTAGGCATTTTTTTTGTTGGTATTTTACTTGGGTCATTTGGCTTGAAGATGGTAACTCATTTCAAATAAGAAATTTCATTTATGCAGTGTTAGATTTTTGGCATGGCTTCCAGCTGTCTTCTCTACGGGTATGAGTGAACTAATTAATGTGTCTAGGAATCTGTAAAATGATGGTAATTTTGTTACTGAGGATTCTAGATGTTTCATTGTGATGGTGCTTTTGTTTTTTTATTTATCAATAATAAGAAACTTTATTAAAACTTGCGAAACTTTAATTACAAGAGGGACGCCACCCGCAAAAACAACGAAGGGTAACTTTGACTTCTTTGGATTTCAACCTTCTTTGGACGTGAAAGAAGCTTCTCGGCAATGTACACAAAGAAAGGTTGAAACCCACCATTTTATTTTTGATTGGTTAGAAACTCAAGAGGGGAGCTTAAACACCCGAAATTGCTTGAACTCGAGAGGGGAGCTTAAACACCCGAAATTGCTTGAACTCGAGAGGGGAGCTTCAGTCTTCTTGCTGTAGTCAACTCTGCTCGACCGGTGAAGGAAACGCAAGATAGGGGAGATCGGCGGATGGTTGGGGAACCACGACGCCAATGAAGATCGACGAAAACTTCAGCATAACATGAGATATAAAAGAAATGGTGATAAATCATCGGATTTGATGGCAGGTCCGGTTAATATAAGACCTTGAAATGTAATCTTGGTGGGGTAAATGGTGGTGTTTTGGTCAGGTGGCATTTGGGGTGGTCGAAAGATTTGATTAGTCAAACTTTATGGCCAGTGTTTTGGCCAGTGTTTTGATGTTTACGGAACCTCAACGCCAAAATCACTCTCGCAGCTACTATAAATCCCCTCCCTCTTTTCTTGCTACTATACCATTTCTCTGGTCACGAACGGTGGCAAGATTCCTCCGTTTCTGATCGGATTTCCGGTGATTTATCACCATTTCTTTTATATCTCATGTTATGCTGAAGTTTTCGTCGATCTTCATTGGCGTCGTGGTTCCCCAACCATCCGCCGATCTCCCCTATCTTGCGTTTCCTTCACCGATCGAGCAGAGTTGACTACAGCAAGAAGACTGAAGCTCCCCTCTCGAGTTCAAGCAAGACTGTGCTGGAATCGTCCCATCTCCTCATCAATCTTTCTAATACAACCTTCAGTCGGTATCGTCGTCTGAAAGCCAAATCTGTCCGACATAAAGGAATTGGTCCTCCATTGCATCGTTTCAACCGGGCTAAATCCGATTTGGGTAAATTCTATTTTCTCCCATTTTCTTATTTATCATGTTTTTGTGAATAAAGCCAAATCAGTCAGTATCATTTCTTGTACTTCATTTATTTTGACGGATATCTGTCGCTTTGTTAAACAGGTTTTTTGTTTTTGTGAATAAAGAATGTATTTTTCTCCTTGGTTTCAGTTCCCTTGTGCCAGGCGAATACTCTCTCTCTCTCTCTGTTTCGTTTTCGATTTTTAGAGCCGTCGAAGAAATTTCGGGACTCAAGTTCCTCTTGTTTCTTTCTGATCGTCTTGTCTTTTGTTTATGTATTTTATTTTTCCATCATGGTGGTGGAGTTTCTAACTTGTTGATTTCTGCGAAATCTTGGAGATCTTGAGGTGAGAAGGTTGTTTTCAAATGCCCCAGTGATTTGTCGTTCTTTTCATTTCTTATCCACTTCTGCCGGAAACTGGATCTCCTCTTTTCCAAATTAAGGCAGATCTTGACAGGATATTCTCCTGCTGTCCCTTACCATATTCTTTACCTTGTTTATTTAATACCTCCGGATTCCTCTCGGTTCTCTGTATAACGAATTAAACTTTTATGCAGCGTTCTTTTAACGAAGAACTTTATTGACTGCATCACCAGATTCCCCATCTCAAGCTCCAGAAAGCTCCCAAGCTTTTGTTGATTTCTGTTTTACCTTTTCGATTTCTCTTCACCTTCCACTATGTTCTCGCTGAAAAGAAAAGATTCAAACTCTGAAAGAACTATCTATGAAGAAAAAGGATGAACTTGACCTATTCTCTCTCTCTCTGTATATACTATTATATTGGAAAACTTATTCTATTTGCTTCCCTCCTACCTTATATTGGGGGTGGGGCAATCAGCCTAAAAACATAATACAGTTGTTTTCGGCAGCAAAGCCAGGGTTAGGAGTTGATTTCTTTAAATTATAAGAAAATTTAATGGAGGGAAATCTTAGCTACGTTTCCCAGACACTAATTGTAGATGATCAAAATGGGCTAAGGGCAACACTATCAATTCACTCTGAAACCGAGGTATGGTCGAATAGTCTGAGGCCTGAAGTGGCCAAGGACTGGTAGGCTGGCCCTAGTGTGGCCAAGGGCAACACTATCAATTCTCTCTCTCTGTTTCGTTTTCGATTTTTAGAACCGTCGAAGAAATTTCGGGACTCAAGTTCCGACCCGGTTGCGAGTTGCTATCTAGCGATACGTGTCATTAGGGCCTATCTAGCGACACGTGTCATTAGGGCCTATCTAGTTTACTATAGCCTTGGGCAGTGCCTAATGCCAGTACCAATTACAATGTACGGGTTGGAGACGGATAAAAGGCACGTGTCAACAGTTTACAATCTCTGAACACTTTAGACGGAGTGTGGAAATATCGAAAGAAGCGTGTCGCAAAATAGCGGTGTTGCGAGTTGCGACGAACATAAGATGGGTAAATTAATAATTACATCTTCATTTATTTTGACCAAAAACCAAAATATGGGCAAGAATAGGTGAACTGCCAGTTCTGTATATACCGCAAACTGCTGCAGATTCGTTGCAGCTCTGTTTGCTGATCTGTAAACATCGGTTACTGAGATTTATAATGGAAAAGTGAAACAATAAAAACTGATAATTGCATTAATAATTTAAGTAATTTGTTATAAAAATAATTTAATAATTTAGATTAATTATATTAATAATTTTTAACAAATATAATGAATCATTGTTAATTATTCAATAAATAATTATTTTTTCATATTATCCATTAGTGTTATATTTCATTTATTCGACTTTTTTAACCATTAAATGTTATAATTAAATTAATCTGTAGATTAACTTTTTAGTCATAATAAAATTAATCTAACTCTAAGCTCAAAATTCAAGACTAAAACAAATCCCCGTCCCCATCTCTGTCTCCATTCCCATTTGGGTATCATTGTCAAACCCCATCACTGCCAAAGGCAATATCCATCTTCAGCCCTATCGGGTCACAGAGGTTGAGTACCCAACGAAATGGGGAACATTGCTATCCCTATTTACATTCGAAAACTATTAATTGGTTAGTTGTCATAAAACTATAATTCAAAATCTAATAAATAAAATAAATTTTTAGCAAATTTTTACCAGCAACTATTAAAGAAATTAATAAAAATTAGTAATTCATAAAATAATAATAAAATAAGCCACTTGCATTCCATATAAAAACTATACAATTTAATTAAAATAATGAAACTAATAATGGCATAATTATAAATGTCTTAAGACTCCTACATAGGAATGACATTTATAAAAATAATTTAATAATTTAGATTAATTATATTAATAATTAGAACCAAATGCATTCACATCCACATTTGGTTATTAAATCTAGATCCACATTCACCTCTGATTATTATGTTGGGTTTGGGATCATCTTTGCATTTAATCTATAACCATCTTATTGTATTTAAAACAATAACAAAACTAAAAGGTTTAAAAAAAAATTATTTTTAAAGTATATATGTATAATAAAATGTATAAAAAAAGTAAAAGTAGTAAAATTACCAATTATAAACTTTATATAGTTATACATAATATATATATATATATGTCTATGTATACATAATTATTGGATTCCAATTACTATTATTTGGTTCATTTGGAATTGGAATTGGAATCAACTAACAGTTTTATTAATAATTTATTATTTTATTAGTCTTTAATAATTAATATCTTAGTATTTATAATGAATATTTTATTTTTAGTTATGAATATTAATATTTTTATTTTATTACTTAGTTAGAAGTAATATTATTATAACTAAAATTATTTTTCCTACCCTAAAATTATTATTATTATACTTAATAATTAATATCTTCGTTTGCTATTATTATTTTAGTAATATTTTATCATAGTACTATTGTTTTATTATTATTATTACTTTACTAATATTCAGGTTTTGTATCATGAGTTTTTAGTCCTTAAGGGGACCTAAAATACCAAAACATCCTTACATCAACCTTTCTCTCTCTCTTTCTCTTTAATAATACAAATGTTATATCACTCTCTATCTCTCATTAATACTCTTTCTTAATTGTCTCTCTTTTGTGATGTAATTTCTCCTTCTCTCTCCCTCTCTCTAATAATATAATATCTTGGTAATAGATAAATACCTATGTTGATTTTATAAATATGAATGCAATTATTATTTTATACTTTAATAAATGGTTATTTTATTATTTTTATAATTTTTTACTTATTATTATTAATTTTAATTATCTTATTAATATTAATTATACCAATTTTTATAAATAATCATCCCTAAGTACAAAATAATACTAATTTTTATTAATTTATTAACTTTTAATAGTTGCTAGATAAAAGCTTGCTAAATTTAATATTTTTATTAAATTTAGTAATTTTTTATTAATTATAATTATTAGGTTTCAAATTATTATTATTATTATTATTATTATTAAATTTAATACTTTTAATTATAGAGTGCTTGAACAACATGGATCTAATTCATAATATGAGCCATTATTTGAAAGACAAAATAACAATACAATGGTTGCCACAAAATCAAGTCCATGGTATTCAACATGCTATTCAAACTTCGAAAACATGTTTTCCAACCTATATGCTTAACATTTCTCAATGAACAAAACAGAGGAAATGAAGATCAGCTTCTTCCATCTTATGACCATCATCATATTAAAGGTATTCCACATACAAATTGAAAGAAATATGGAAGCAATTCTAAACTGATAAAAATAATAAGATGATAATGATGTTGTTCCACAATCTTCCACTTCAAGGCATGAATATGTCAATTTTCATCTCTTTTTTTTAGTGAAAATTGTCAATTTATAGATTTAATACAAGTCAAAATTAACACTTAACTTATGGTAAGACTAGATTGATAATTCCTAAGGCTTAGTTTGGAAGGAGTACAAATTATGTAACTACACTAATTTTTTGAACCATAGCCCAAGCATGATCTTTTCACCATTTGACATGATACTACACAAATAGAAAAACACCCTTGTGCTGCAAAGATAACTTTCAGATAGGTGGAGTTATGACTATAAAACAAAACCAATGTGCCAAGGTTAGCTAGAAATATTATAAGTACTCAACTTACCCAAAGACAAGTTTCTAATGTATATTGTGGATGAAGAATTGCTTGACGAATTACATGGGTCCAAGATTGTTTCTAAGCTAGACTTGAGGTCTTGTTACCACCAGATCCGAATGAGACTCGAAAATGTACCAAAGATTTCCTTTTATCCTCACAAAGGGAACTATAAGTTCCTTGTCATGCCCTTCGGGTTTACCAATGCTCCATTAATTTTTCAGTCCCTGATGAATCAGATTTTTTGGGATCATCTGTGGAGGTATGTTCTTGTCTTTTTTATGACATTTTAATTTATAGTAAATTTGAATTTGAACACCTGGAACATCTTAAACTGGTTTTAGGAATCTTGAGACAAAATTAGTTGTACGCAAAGATAAGTAAATGTCAATTTGTAGTTCATAGAATAGGCTACTTAGGCCATGTAATTTTTTCCAATGGAGTAGAGGTAGACCCATCAAAAGATTCACAGTATAATGCAATGGCCCAGATCAACTTCTATTAAAGGATTAAAAGGATTCCTAGGTTTAATGGGGTATTATAGAAAGTTTATTAAAGACTATGGCCTATTAGTTCGGCCTTTGACCGAACTCTTGAGGAAAGGAGGGTGGAAATGGGGCGAGGAAAAGGAAGAGGCATTCCAAATGTTGAAAGTGGCAATGACTACCACACCAGTATTAGCTCTACCAAACTACTAGAAACAAATCTTAGTAGAAATGGATGCAAGTGGAAGTGGAATCAGTGTTGTGTTAACACAATAGGAGAAACCATTGGCTTTTTATGGTAAGACACTTCATGAATGACACCTCTCTGTATCCACTTATGACCGAGAACCTTACCTATTTGGTCAAAGGTTTTGAATTGTTCTAAATCATCGAAAACTCGGTCATATATTGAATTGGTAATTATGACTATGAGGTCTACTACGCGCAAGGGCAAAGACAACATGGTGGCAGACACAGTATCAAGGAGAGAAGAAAGGGCAGGGGGAGGGGTGCGGGGTGCCAGTAGCTAGATAGAAGAGCTTAAGACTGAATTCTATAATGATTCTGTGTTCTTTTAGAAATGGACCGCGGTTGGAAGGGGATTGAGTCATCATCATCAGTCCTTTAAAATTTGGGAGACGTCTATTTAAGGAGGCCCATTCAGCCTAAGGGAGAGAGCATTTTGGGCTTCACAACACAATACAAATTAAAGGTTAAGAAGGATCTGTTATTGGAAATGGTATAGAAGGGAGATTAAAGACTAGATCCGAGAATGTGATATTTGTCAGTATCACAAGTCCAAAAATGTCCCTTGCACTAGCTTACTATAGCCTCTCCCCATTCTCGAGCAAGCGTGAACAGACTTTTCAATGGACTCCATTGAAGGACTCCCCCTCTCGACGGAAAGTCAGTTATCTGGGTGGTAGTAGATCGACTGAGAAAATTTGACCATTTCATTTCTCTCATACACCCTTATATTGCTCCAGGAGTGGCTCAAATCTTCATTCAGGAGCTCTTCTTTTTGCATGGAATGCCAAGGTCCATAGTTAGTGACTGTGATCCTGTGTTTACGAGCACATTTTGGAGAGAGGTTTCCAAATTGAAAGTAGTAAAGCTCAACATGAGCCCCTCTTACCATCCTATTGGATGGATAGGTGAAGGTTTAAAACAGAACACTGGAAAACCTATCAAAGGTGTTTTACTAGTGATCAACCTCAAGCATGGAGCAAGTGGCTACCTTTGGCAGAATGGTGGTATAACACCAATTTCCATTCTGCAACCAAGACCACTCCATTTTAGGCAGTGTATGATTACCCACCTCCTACCTTAATATCCTACATACCAAGCACTACAAAGGTTGCAACAGTTGAAAATGATCTCAAGGAAAGAGAAGTAGCTCTTTAGAAGTTAAAACAGAACTTAGTTTTTGCCTAAGAGAGGATGAAGAAATTTGTAGATAAGGGTCACTCAGAGAGAGAGAATTCCATATTGGAGATGGTGTGTCTAAGGTTAAGGTTACAACCTTACAAACATCCATCACAACCCATCAATGTTAGAAGCTAGCTGCTTAGTTTTATGGGCCTTACTAGGTGATTGAGAAAAATGACTTGTAACTTATAGCCTCCTATTGCCAGAAGGGTGCAAACTTCACCCAGTTTTTAATGTTTCTTGGCTAGCTAAAGCTGAAAGATGGTAGCCAAGCCACTATGTTACCCACTTTACCTACCCACTTTACCTCCACTTAAAGCTGACAAAAATCTCCAACCAATTTCAAGAAAAATTCTGAATAGAAGAATGGTCAAGGGGAAAAGAGAAGACATAGAAAGTTCTGGTGCAATGGGAAGGAGCACCACAGCAAGATGCAAATTGGGAGAGATGGGAAGACTTGCAAAATAGATCTCTAGATCATTGCCTTGAGGACAGGGCAAATGTTAAGGGGGGAAGAGATGCTAATTAGTCTGTTGCCACAGGAGAATTAAGGGGGTCTCCTGGACCTAGGATTAGCTAAAGTGGAGTTAGTTCAAGCTCAAGACCTCTGGAGTGTAACAATTTGTGATTTGAATCATTTCCACATATAACAGAAGAATATTCCCCTCCAATCATGGCAATGATTGTCTGTTATCAACTTATTAGGATTTGTTTGTCTTTTCTTGATCAATCAAAGTCCACAAATGTATTTCACTATTTTCCAATTAAGGAATCCATCATTTTTCTTCACTCCAAATTTCCTGTAAGCTTTATATTGCCTCTGTGGGCAGTGATTGTAGCTATAGCTCTAGGCCAAAGAAAGAACTCTTCTTAAGCTCGAGAAGAGAACAATACCCACACTAGAAGAAGATTTTAGTTTTTGGTAAACAGAAAACGGGTTATATTTACAATATTCCCTTTTATGTGAGAAGAAAAATGAGATATGACCAGGTATGTTTAGTTTTCAGTGAGGAGATACATTGGTGTAGGTGAATTTAATATACATGTAAGGGAGATATTTTCAATGTATTGGTGGATGCAATTTTTTTAGGTTATGTTTGGTTTGAAGGAAAAAGTAGGGAGAGGTTTGTATAGGTTTCCCTACCTTTCCCTTCCTTCCCTACTTTTTCCTTCAACCCAAACACAGCTATAGGGTAATTCTACCCTACCGAGAGTTGGCAATCAAAAATTTACCCTCCATTAATCATGTTATTATTGTTAAAACAGCATTTTTTTCCAAAAGAAAAAAAAAACAAATCCGAGGGGTATAAACCGAAAAGCTCAACAGTTTGATAAAAAGTTCAGAAAAGTACGAACAAGCCTAATGTAGATTTCTGATTTCCACTGCAGAGCTATAAACATTCAAAATGTCAACAACCCACACTCTATACACCCACGCCGGCCCGTAAATTGACATCAATTCCTAGCTGGCACCTACCCCAGCAATATTTTGGGCCTACAAATTCTGACCCTGGGCTGAACTGTCTTTCTCCCTAAAAAGTTGTGTACTTGACATGTTAGCATGGGTGCAGAGTGAGAATAATTATAATCAATGATCTTTTAAATAGAAAGACAAACAAGGAATTGTGTAGGCTGCTTTTTTCCAAATAGCAAATTAAGCCTGAAAGGGATAGACCATATAAATATTTTCTTTTTTTTTTCTTGGTTACCATATAAATATAATCTGACGTATCCAAAATGTGTATTCAAAAGAAAAAAAAAAAAAAAAACTTTTCAAACTGAACTAGTTATTTTCTTAGAATTAATCATGATGATACGGCCTAATCTCCTTAGGGCCATTGAATAGTACAGCACCACACTAATAGTTTAATAGCCTCTCCCTCCCTTCCTCTCCCAAAGTCCGCATGGCAGCAGGGGAGGAATTGAATCCGCGGCTTTGCTCGAATAAAATAATTAACTACCAATTGAACCACCCTTCAGTTGGCTCAATCCCAGTGGCGATAACGGTCACATAGGACTCCCATGAAATAAGAATACGTCAGCAATTTAAATAAATTCCTAATGTTATGATGATTTTTATTTATTTATTTTTTATTTCAATAGCTGGTGTGTTGTTGTGTTTCAATGTTTCCATGATGGATCTCAAGTGGAAGTGGATAAAATGCCTACATAAGGGTGACATAAAGCTGTGCTTGATTTGAGGGAGAAACACATATAGCTTCAAAGTTGAGGAAACATTTTTAAGAGTTTTGTAGTCGATTCCCAATCTATTTAGGCTGTATCTGGTTCTATTTTTAATTGATGACATATAACGGATGAAAGGCATAAATACAATAATCTCTGTATTGCCAAAAAAAATACAAAAGTCAGTTGTATGGTCCTAGTTTTATCTAATAAGCTTATTATAAAATGAATAAATAATCCTAAAAAAAAGTGAAGAAAAAGAAGGAACAAGAGATGGAACCAATGGAATAGGCTTCGACCCATCTCCCTTCACCTACACCTAGTCCTCCACCCTTGAGAGGTATATATTTCCTCCCGACTCCAATCCTTCACTCTTCATTATCTCCATTCACTTTTTGCTTTTTCGCTTTTGCAGGTTGTCACAGACACAGAGACTGAGGTGGAGGGGAAGAAACTATGGCACGTAGGTTGGGTAAATCAGAAATTGGAAAGATGATGGTGGGAGTGAATGTGACCATCGCTCTGGGGCTTGCGGCAATATATTTTCAGCCTCATCCTGACTACCTCCATCATGTCATGCCTTTCATGGTTTGCACCCTGTCACTGGCTTTCTTGTTTAATATGCTGTCCTTCTTCCTCCAAGAGGACGAACCAATAGGGATTCGGATGGGGCAATTGGGAGCTGTCTTAACTCTCTTGGACATATTCGGTTTGATGGGTTCGATGTTACCCTTGCATCTTGTCTGGCTGCCTATTCTCTGCTTCCTTATCTTACTGGGCTTTGGCCTTGTAATACAATTTCAATTGATGGGTAGCACTAGCAACATCACTTCTGGGTTTCTCAA
Organism: Nelumbo nucifera; assembly: GCF_000365185.1. Next base: position 2,370,615 of record NW_010729126.1, read on the forward strand.
AAGGGCCGCAACCAACGATCCATCCAACCAAACTGCAGAGGGACCAGCACCTTGAACTCAAGTCTCACGGGGACGATTTCCTTTATATTGATTCCCATTTATTTGCTTCAACTCATTGAATAATTGTTTAACTGTTTTCGATTATTTGTGTTTTGTTTACTTGAGACATCATGTGGGCCCCACCTAATGGACCCGAGAGAGGGGTGTCTAACCTTTTTCCTCTCTCATCCGAGTCTTGCCCGGACTGATTCAGCTAGAGCCTCAGGTTTTGGAATCACTAATAAATCAAAATGTTTTCTAATGTAAATAAACTTTATTTCCATTACCAATGGGTGGCAACGCCAAATCTAACCCAAGTGAGTCATTTCCTAATGCTTTGGCACAAATATGGTTCAACCCATACCTACCCAAGTTAATTTATCTAATTGGTTCAAGAGGCTGGTTAAATATATCAAACATTGGATTAGTCCAACCAACCAATTTACAAACGTGTTCATCAGTTCATAAACTCAACTAGTTTGGTCCACTTGGTTTTTTAGATCCTAAGGAGTTCAGTTCGTCGGTTTAACTATGGTTGAAAACACACCTCTCACATCTACACACCATTATCTTATTTTGTATCCACTTTCTCTTTGAATTTAATGTTTTTCCTTTCAAGTAAAACCCAAAGATAAATTCAATGAACAGTCATGTTGTCTTTATGTACACTTGTTAAAAAATCAGGAATATAGACCATGTAAACTACTAGAAAGGATTACAACATATTTAACAAGAATGTGAGAGCACATTCATTTCCAGAACGCCTAACAAAAATGACTTGGGAATTTGAAAGGATTTTCTGGATGAAAGTAAGGGAGCAAGGTCATAGTTCCCTAAGAGGATGTCAATGATATGAAGGGAGTCTCCTTTAATATCGATCGCATTAAAGCCAAACTCCTTAGCAACAATTAAACTTTCAAAAAAAAATCAATGCCTAAATCAGCAGAGGTCCTCCTCACGCGGTAGCTTTTGATCTAGCTATTATAAACCTCCCCAGAGATTTTCCTATAATGATTCCAGAACCAATGCCATACAACCCAGATACCCCATCTATATTAACTCTCAAGAGATTTGGAGTTAGAGTGTACTAGCTAGGTAGATAGAAAAGCTAAATCTTGAAACTGGATGACAAGATGAGTAACATGTCTTGGGTAAGGAGTTAAGTCATAAACCTGGTGTTTGGCAAGTCTTTCTATGAAGATCTTCCAAAAGTTCAAGACCTCAAAAACTGATGATAGTTCAGTTCTTTTGCACAATAGTGTTAAAATTTGGTTGAAAGACCATATAATGAGTCATTATCTCAACCAACTACCATCATATATGGTATTTGGCCAAGAATTCTACTCTAACTAGGTAGTTGTTAGCAAGTAATCAATCGGATACATTAGGGATTCCAAATAAATCATCACACTGTAGGACAAACCTTATAAACTTTCCCAAGTCCTAATGCCACAAGATCTCTTCCCATATTCATCATAAGGCCTTCATATGGCCAAATAATAACGTCCTAGTGCAATTAGGGTGTGAGTGTCGAAAAAATGACTTACTCTGCCACTCGGGCCGGAAAGGAATTGCCACCCATCAATTATGGAAATGGAGGTGATGGGACATCCAAGATTTACATCAGAAAGTGTATTTGATTTATTAGTGATTCCATTGCCCAAGTCAGGGTAAGACTCGGATGGGAGAGGGAAGGGGTTAGACACCCCTCTCCCAGGTCCAATAGGTGGGGCTCACAAGGGATATCAAATAAGCATAAAAAAACAAATTATAATAATAAGAATAAGAATAAGAAACAAGAACAAACAAAAAGAATCTACCGTATCAAATTTATTATTATATTTTATATTTATTTTGTTATTATATTTCTTATTATCACATCCACTTTATTTGCAATGTTATTATTTTACTTTACGATTATTATTATTATTATTAAATCCTATTTAAGCAATTATTCATTAATTCCCCCCCAACCAATTCGAACTCATCCTATTCTCACCCTCCTTATCCCATCACTTTACCCCAAAAGAAAAACTAACTCTTCAAACTCACAAATCCGCTCAAAATATCTCGACTCACCACTATTTTATTTTTCTTTTCTTTTCTTTTCTTTTATTTTATGCCATTTTTGTTGCTGATTTCCTTTTATTTTTATATTTTTTTATTCTGGTTTTGTTGAGAGACTCCTGTGCTTTTTGTAATCGGTTTTCCTTCCCTTTCCTTTCTAATCCTCTCTCTAGGTTGCTGAATCTTCCCCAAACATAGCATCAGCTCTAGCCATCAAACTCCCTGCTTTGTTTGCCTAGCAATCTTGCATAAAACTCCCCAACTCTCTTTTCTACACCCCCCCCGTTTTCTATTTTTTATACATAAATAATATGTAATGTATTTTTCATATCATTTTCTCTCTCATATTCTGTGGCTAAGGGTAGGTTCCAATTAATTCTTTTAGTCTTCCGGTACCATGTAACATAGCAAACCCAGCATCTCCCAGCATGATTCAGACTAATCCGATTTGAAAACCCTCGTTCAACCCAATTGAAATAGCGAGAATAAAATGAGCTTAAACAATCCAACAGCCATCAAAATACGACAAAAAAATCCATGCTCCGATCGATCATGATAAACACAACTGATAATAGATAGCACAACTAGAACAAAAGAAGAGGAATGAAGCTCAACACCGGCATTAATAAAAAAATAAAAAAAAAATGATAATGCATGGAAAAGAACAGAGGACGACAYTATATGGCAATCCCGCCATTTCTGTCATCAGTCAAGGGTTTACAGGGACCGTTCTGCATAGCTTCATTGCCATTTCCCACATCTGACAGGGGAGTGGTATTCTACCATAGAATAAAACATGATAAATAAGAAAATGGGAGAAAATAGAATTTACCCAGATCGGATTTAGCCCGGTTCAAACGATGCAATGAAGGACCAATTCCTTTATGTCGGACAGATTTGGCTTTCAGACGACGATACTGACTGAAGGTTGTATTAGAAAGATTGATGAGGAGATGGGACGATTCCAGCACAGTCTTGCTTGAACTCGAGTGGGGAGCTTCAGTCTTCTTGCTGTAGTCAACTCTGCTCGATCGGTGAAGGAAACGCAAGATAGGGGAGATCGGCGGATGGTTGGGGAACCACGACGCCAATGAAGATCGACAAAAACTTCAGCATAAGATGAGATATAAAATAAACGGTGATAAATCACCGGAAATCCAATCAGAAATGGGGGAATCTTGCCGCTGTGATGCCTACTTCGTGACTAGAGAACAGGGTAGAGACGAACGCCGGTAGGAAGACTAGAAGGGGAAGAACAAAGGAGAAGAAGAAGAAGAAGGGAGAGAAAGAGAGAGAAAGAATGAATGAAACTTACTTCCACAAGATAAAAAAAAAGTTAGCTTAAGAACCTGAAAATTAAACTTCTATTTTAATTGACAATCACAATACAAACATGATTTACTAACTGGGAGCATTCTTTTTTGGGATTTTGGGATTTTGAGAGGGTCAATGGGATTTCGGTTCAAATCGACCAAGAATCCCATGTTCTTTTTTTAGATTAACTATCTTACTTGGGGTAAAGTTTCCAACACTTGAATGGAACAAAAATGCCCCTTTTAAGAATGAATTTTTATGGTTAAAATGATCACCTCCTTTTTTTACTTGGAAAATAAAAGAATATGGGTAAATACACATACCTGGGTAAGTGTTTCCCAAGAAAAACTTACCCGGGTAATTGCATTTACTTGAGTAAATAACTTACCAAAAATTAACCATGCCTTAAAAGTAAATGCTTAGCAATCTTCAAAAACATGTACAAAAGCACCCTAAAGACAACATTTTTTGGATACTTGAGTAGTTTTTTTATCGCTATCGCCAATAAATATAATCACTCGGGATCTGCTACCCACAAGCTGTTCCTACATCCCTAACCACAGAGCACCACCAATGTGTATTAGAAAGATCTAGATATTGTCAATGTGCATGCAGCTATAATGTGTCATAGGCATGTATAGATGTGAGTACAGCTCTTGGATAGTAGATCGGGCACGTAGTAAATACCCATTTCTATCATTCAGTGCAACATTTTTCCATGAAAGTAATTCTCCATGGCATGCATGCCCACATTCTGAACAATTAGATGGATGCAATGTGCCCTGGTATGGTTTTCTCTTACAAATTCATTCAACAATGTCAAGAAGGTTCACTTGCCCTTGGATTCTGGATCTCCACCTCTCAAAGCTCTCAAATAATAGAGTCAATTGTCTTGCACTATATCTCACAGTTAGATCCAATCGAGGACCTTCCCAGTTCCCAACATCAAAGCCCATCCATCCTCGTTGGCATCAAAACTTGATACGATCATCAACTCCTTCATGGTTGTATCCTCAAGCTCAAGGTATGTGTTATGTGCCATCTTGGAGTGGGATAGGTTTTCAACGATCACAGTTTTGCTCTGGGTCGCTTTGTTTCAATGTAAATGTGGTATCCATTTCAACTTTAGTCTCTTTTCTAACTAGCTAACGCCATACCCTCGACAAATTTTCTTATGGTCTTATCCAATCACGATCATGACCTCCATAGAAATAGACTACAACCATTTTAGCTCAAAAAAGTCACTATTAAAAAAACATTCGGTATAATTCATAAAATGGTAAAAGTTAAGAAAATTATATGTATTAGCTAAAAATAAAAATTTGATGAAAAAAAGGAAGAAAAATTATAAAAATTATAAGAAATAATTTTGACCATTCCTTTTGACCACTCCCTTCAACTATCTGAGTTTCTGAAATATGAGCCTCCAACGACCCTCATTCCTTTTGACCATTTTGTGTTCTACTTCAATTTGTATAGATTTGTTGCTGGTTGAACTACCTCTATAGATTAGAAGGAGAGAGAGAGAGAGAGATTCAACATGCCAATGATCTGAACCCCCGAATTGAGCTACCTATGTAGATGAGAGAGAGAGAGAGAGAGAGGAAGAGAGTTGATGCAAAGGAAGAGAGTTATTCAACTTTCAAACCCTAAACATCATTGATTCTCTGTACTGACCCTATGGATACCCATGACCACCCTAAACCAACCCTTTTCTCTTGACCCAAAAGGATTGCTCAACCCATATTGACCCACATGATATATGGGTGTGTATGGGTGGTTTTCAAGTGAGTTGCGTGGGTCAAGTGGGTTGGGTAAAAAATCGCCACCCCTACATATGAGCAGCTACTTGAGCAACACTTTGTTCTAGAGATTTTATGGGCGGATCCATGATTGGTAGCCAAACTAATTCGCGGCTTTCTTTTCCCTTAATTTTGTGATCAACCTTTGCTAGAGCTGAAAACTCTTCGACATGGACATGAAGAAGGCAATGAACTTGCCCTTGAGTCCGTCCAAACTGACTTGTACCACCATAGTAACTTAGCATGATAACCACAATACCTATATCTATATCTATAAAAGTACTTGATGAGGGCGGATTTGGCCCTCTAGTGAAAATGTGACACCTGGCACCTCATGCAAAACCAAGTGCAGCCTCTTGACAACTGGGCAGCCCGGCATAGCTCGCCACAGGCAGCTCAACAGAGCTTGCCATAGCTCTCCACAGGCAGCTCGGCAGACCTTGCCACAGCTTGCCACAGGCAGCTCGGCATAGCTCACCACAAGCAGTTCGGCAGAACTCGCCACAAGCAGCTCGACATAGCTCGGGTAGCTCGGTACAAAAGAGCAGTTCGGCATATTGCAGGAAGATCTCCTGCCTGACAACCGTACCTGACAGATCTGGAGACCTACGCCCATGTCTCTCGCTAGGCGGCGCCGTGCCTGCCAGCCCTGAGAGCTATCCCTTGCCAGGCAGAGCCGTACCCTGCAATAGCTGCCTGCACCCGCCACCTCAGCTCTGGCAGTAACAGCTGCGGCAGAGAGACAAAGGCTGTTATGCCTGACTTGACAGAGGCGGTTACGCCTGATTTGAATGGACACCGCTATATAAGGACTCCGACCCCCAAAGACAAAGTGGGAAGAGAATGGAAAAATGGAGAGAATCTCCACTAGGTAAATACCCCTGGGTCCTCTGATTCAGTTCTGGCAGGTTCCTTAGTTCCCGCCGCCTACAAAGAGGAGGAAAAGGCGGAGTTCTCACAGGTCTCTCAACTCCCACCACCTACAAAGGAGAGGAAATCGCCTCATGCAGAGAGCAGTCGGGTTGCGCCTCACCAAGTATCTCACCACCAGGGAGCTCGTCACCAAGTAGCTCACCACCAGGTAGTTCGCCACCAGAGAGCTCCACCATCCTCTCCTGGGAGCAGGTCAAATGACGAGGTACTTAGCCAAAAAAAATTGATACATCACAAAAAATTGGTACGTGACTAGAACCGGTTACATCAATTGGCGCCGTCTGTGGGAACACGCTACGAAAAGCTAAGTTCTCATCCTACAAAAGCTAAGTTCTCATCTTACAATGATTTCAAGGTCAGGCGCATCCTCGTTGACTCAGGTAGCTCGGTGGATATCCTCTTCAAAGCCGCGTTCGACCAGCTTCAGCTATAGGGAAGTGACTTAAAGCCCGCTAATACTCCCTTGGTGGGCTTCAGTGAGAAGAAGTCAGGCCCCTCAGGATAATAACAGTACCTGTGGAAGTCAGCACATGGGCCAGCGTAGTAAGACTCAACCATGACTTCGTAATGGTCGCGACCCCCTCCCCGTACAATGCCATAATAGGCTGGCCGATCACCCATGTCCTACGGGCGGTGGTCTCCACTTATCATTTGGCGATGAAATTCCCTACAAACTTCGGAGTGGGGGTAGCGCAGGGCGACCAGCTTGAGTCTCACAAGTGCTATGTCGCCGCCCTCAAGGGAAAGACCAAGGTAGCCGACAACCTCGAACTGGAGCGACCTACGGAGCAAGGCGAGGAATGAGCTGCACCCGTGGAAGAAACGGTTGCTATTCCGATTTCAGCAGAAGACCCAGCTCGGACACTCCAGATCGGTGTTTCAGTCCAGGAACCCCTGCGATCTGAACTAGTAAGTTTCCTACTTCAAAACTTAGATGTTTTTGCAAGGTCCGCGGTAGAAATGGCCGGTATAGACCCTAATCTCATAATTCACAAGCTCAATACTGATCCTGTAGTTAGGCTCGTTAGACAAAAGAAACGCAGCCTAGCCCCGGAGTGATGGAAAGAAGTCGACAAGGACGTCGTGAAGCTCCTCGCCGCCGACTTCATAAGAGAAGTCCATTACCCGAGCTGGGTAGCCACCCCGTTCTGGTAAAGAAGGCTAACGACAAGTGACGCATGTGCGTCGACTACACAGACCTGAACCGAGCTTGCCCAAAAGACTGCTTTCCCCTCCCCAGAATCGACCGCCTAGTGAATGCGACCTCGGGGCACGAGTTGCTGAGTTTCTTATACGCCTATTCGGGCTACAACCAGATCAGAATGGACCCGGTGGACGAAGAAAAGACTGCCTTCATCATAGAGTTTGGTCTATATTGTTACAAGTTATGCCCTTCGGGTTGAAAAATGTTGGGAAAACCTTTCAAAGGCTTGTAAATAAACTATTTGAGCCATTAATTGGCAGAAAAATAGAGTGTTATGTGGATGAAATGGTCGTCAAAACCCAATTCTCACACGAATTAATACAAGACTTGCATTCTGTCTTTCCAATTCTACGACAATTTAACATGAAGTTGAATCCAAACAAGTGTGTCTTCGGTGTCACCTCGGGAAAATTCCTAGGATACATCGTCAACCGGCGCGGCATTGAGGCCAATCCAGATAAGATTAAGGACATCTTAGATATGAGACCACCCCGGAAGTTGAAGGAGGTTCAGAGGTTGAATGACCGCATAGCCTCCCTGAGTCGCTTTATGTCCAAGTCAGCGGACCGCTGTCAACCTTTCTTTAAGGCAATTAAAAGCAAAGGGTTCGAGTGGACCCAAGACTGCTAGCTCGCGTTTGACAAGCTCAAGAAATACCTCGCTAGTGTACCACTCTTAACCCGGCCCGAAGAGGGCAATGTTTTAGAGCTGTAACTCTTGGCAAGTGACGAAGTGGTCAGCTCGGTACTGATAAAGGAAGTAGATCGGGTCCAACGACCCATCTACTATGTTAGTAAAGTATTGCAGGGAGCAGAGACGATATATCCAGAGATAGAGAAGCTAGCCTACGCACTGGTCATCGCAACTCGAAAGCTTCGTCCGTACTTCCAGTCACATACTGTTATCATCCTCACCGACAAACCTCTGAGGCAAGTCTTACTTAAGCCCAAGGTCTCAGGTCGACTGACGAAGTGGGCCATTGAGCTCAGCGAGTACGACCTCCAATACAAGCCGCGAACTGCTATTAAGGCCCAAGCCTTAGCATATTTCATTGCGGAGTGCACTTTCAGTTCCAAAGTCCCCAGGCCAGTTGAGCACGAGACCCCCACTTCGGGCAAGCCCGGAGCTCCCAGGCTAGTTGAGTCCGAGCCCCGTGAGGTAGCAGTCAGTGTGGCATCTCTCCTAATTAAGCCAAGCGCGAACTGGGATGAAGAGCCCTAGATACTTCACGTAGATGGCTCCTCGAACCAGCAGGGTAGCGGAGCCGAAATAGTTCTGCATGGCCCAAGTGGCACGGAATTGGAGTACGCACTACGCTTCGAGTTCGCGACATCCAACAATGAAGCGGAATACAAAACGTTGATAGCTGGACTAGCTTTAGCCAAAGAAGTAAAAGCCAAGCACATCGACATCTGCAACGATTCCCATCTCGTAGTCAACCAAGTCACAGGAGATTACGAAGCTCGCGAACCAACCATGGCTGCCTACTTAGCCAAAGTAAGAGAGGCTTTGCTCAACTTCCAGTCACACTTCATTAGGCAAATCCCGAGGTCGGAGAACGCTGAGGCCGACACCCTGTCCTGGTTAGCCAGCACCAACGATATCACCATGAGAACCGTGTAGCTCCCGTCATTCAAGCAAAGCCGAGCTGGATTGACCCGCTCGCGAGCTTCTTGCTACACGGGACCCTCCCTGCAGATTGCAATGCAGCCAGAAGGGTAGAGCGCCAGGCGGCCAAATACGTCATAATAGACAAACGACTGTACCGAAGATCCTACACTCTCCCCTACCTGCGTTGCTTGCGACCTGCCGAAGCCGAGCTCGCACTCCGCGACACTCATGAGGGTCTGTGCGGCGGACACTTGGGGGGCAGAGCCCTCGCCCAAAAAGCACTACGACAGGGGTACTATTGGCCAACAATGAAAGCAGACGCCATCGAGCTCATCAGAAAATGTGACAAATGCCAGAAGAATGCCAATATCCACCATCAGCCCGCTGCCGACTTCAAGTGATGGGGCATCGACATACTTGGACCGTTCTTGCCAGCGACAGGCCAGAGGAAACTCTTAGTAGTAGCAGTGGATTACTTCACCAAGTGGGTAGAAGTCGAACCTCTTGTAACAATCACAGCCCGGAACGTCCAAAACTTCTTTTGGAAGAACATTGTGTGCCGCTTCGGGTTACCTCGGGCACTAATCTTTGACAATGGAAAGCAGTTCGAAGACATCAAATTCAAGAACTGGTGCTAGGATATGGAACTACAACAGAATTTCACTTCGGTTGCACACCATTAAGCAAACGATCAAGCAAAGGTCATGAATAGAGCCATCCTCCGCGGACTGAAAGCACGTTTAGACCGAGCTAAAGGATTGTGGGCAGACGAGCTACCCAGTGTTTTATGGGCTTACCGAACCACGGAGAAAACTGCTATAGGAGAGATTCCCTTCAACCTCACCTACGGCACCAAAGCAGTTATCCCCGCAGAGATCGAAGTACCTACGCTACGACTAGAGGCGTACAGTGATAAGACGAATGAAGATGAGCTACGTACCAACCTCGATCTACTCAATGAAGTAAGGGACCTCGCGTACATCAGGACCGCAACTTACTAGCAAAGAGTAGCTTGGTACTATAACGCCAGGGTCAAGAAGCGGAACCTCCGCGTCGGTGACCTGGTCCTTTGTAAAGTTGTGGTACTTGAGCCCGGCGTTGGCAAGCTCGGGTCTAATTGGGAAGGACCTTACAGAGTGAAACGAGTGCTCGGGGAGGGAACATACGAGCTCGAGACCCTCGAAGGGAAACAGGTACCTCGGGCATGGAATATTGTCAAGTTAAGGCAATATTACCTGTAACAACTGAGTAGGCTACGAGTCACTCCCAGAGCCTAAGGGCCAAAATGTCGAGCTAACATGACCTCGACGCAATAAGACCTAGTCGTCTTCGTAGCATGGGCAAACAAGAAAGACTTAGCCAACTAACGGGCTAGTCGTCACCCCCCAACTTACGGGCTAAAACACTGAGCTAACTAACACCTCGGCATCAAGAAAGACTTAGCCATTTCGGTGATGAAGGCAAAGTACGAAATATCAGAAGCGTAAGCAGCTCGAGTTTAAACTCCGCGAAGCATAGCTCGTCTCAATGCATTGGTTAAACTAAAGAATAATCGACAAGTGTATGGTTCGGGCACACATGGTAATCACTTCGCTGTGCACCATAGAGATGCCTTAAATGGTTAAGGGACAGTTCGGGATAACGATTATCGAAAAGTCCTACTTCGGGTATGTAGCAAAAATAAAGAGAGCACACCATACTTAGAAGAAAAAAAAGAAGAAATTTCATAACCATAAAAAAATTCAGAAAGAAAAATAACAAGGCAATAACCGAGCTTAACAGCTCGGGAAAGTTTGACAAAACGAAAGGGCACAACCGCCCAACAAAATATCTTTGCAAGACCGGGTTTATGGCACCTAGGAGCCACCAGAAGTCCAGAAAAATGCCGCCAAAGCCTCAGGGATCCGCCTCCTCGTCCTCCGGAGAGTCAGGCTCCTCTTCCTCCGCCTGGTCCGTTGTCTCGGGAGACAGGCCCTTCATAGTGATGCCGTCGAGGTTGAGCCCGGAGAATTTCTTCCGGACCAACCACCGACAGAGCTTAAACCCTAGAGCGGTACGAACTCGAGCCATATTCTACCTAGAGGTCGTGATATTCCTGGGAGTCCTTGAAATCCCAAACGGCCTTCTCTCGCTCGGCCTCCACCAGTTGGTCAAAATTTCGAGTTCGATCCAGAAGAGTAGACTCCAAGTCCCGCACCTGCTGTCGGAAGAGTTCCCTCTCCGCCACTACCCTCGATGACTCCTCCCTATAACGTGCGCTCTCTTCAGAAAGCCTGGCAATCTGTGCTTCCTGGTCGCGGACGAGCAGCTCCTGAGATTCACTCCACTTGTGAGTGTCATGGAGCTCGCCCCGAGTTCGATCGAGCTCGCCCTGGAGCTTCTGATTGGCAGCCCTTTGGTCGATGGCGTCGCCGCGGTGGATGCGCGCCTGGAGGGCCACAACATTGATGGCGGTATTCACCTGCCAACAAAAAAAAAAAGGATCACAGGACAACAAAAGGAAGCAAAACGAGGGAAGAAAGGAAAGAACCACTTACCACCATGCAGTGAGAGGAGGCAAACGCGGCGAGGTCCTCGGGCTCCATATCTCCCCACTTGGTGACCTCGTCGTTACAGATCGCCCTCCGGCTCTTCCGTCGAGCCACGAGGTAATTATTCATCCCCTCCTAGTTCCCCACTGGGAACTGCGGATAAGGGAATGGATGGAAAGGATTAGGGGGAATCACCCCCTGCTGTGGGAGCTCGCCCCCTTCGAAGCCAGCCCCACTAGCTCTGCCTTCGGGTGGAGGTGGCAGAATCTCAAGCGGCGGAGAGGATAAGACCGGCTCAGCAGATTTGAACTCGGTGCCCCCCGAGGTGGGAGTCCGATCGGGGCGGGACCTCTTCACTCTGCGCCTCTGGTTGCTTGAAAGGAGGCGGCGCGAGTCGATACCAGACATGATGGCTGCCAAGAAGAAACCACAAAGTATTAGTTCGGTAAGAACGAAGTATATGTATATGACCACAATGTTATGACAAGTACTACGCGACCTAAAAAGACAACCTACCCGGGCTCAAGCCGGCCTGCACGAGCTTCTCCTTAGTCAAGTAGTCCGAGCAGAAGAAGCCTATTGATGCCCAGGACAACATCATTTTTTTGAGTATCAGGGTCCAGCTCGACCCCAAAGTCCTGGATGGTGCCCCTCCAAGAAGTAGGGAAGGGCCACCCTTCAGGGTTGCAGACCCAAAAATAATCCCGCTTCCAGGCAGGAATTTTATTCGGAAGCTCATGTAAGAGCATGTAGCCATGACGGGGAGAGAAGTAGTAGAGACGCCTCTCCGATGGAGCCCCGGGGGTGGCATTCTTTATACAAAGGATAGCAGAAAAAATGTCGAGGTTTAAGGGAAGACAGTATTCACAACACAAGGATATAGTCCTAATCATGTTCTGAATGGCATTGGGATGAAGCTGATCGATGGTGACGTTAAAATGGTTTAGCACCTCCACTATCAAGGGGTGCAGGGGGAGACGCAGGCCAGCCTCGAGCTGCTCTTGGAAAATGACTATCTCATTGGGACCATGCTCCCACGAAAAGTTATCAGTGGGAAGGCAGTAGATGAGGTCCCTGGGAAGGTGGAAATAGCTAATTAGAGACCTAAGTCTCCCCTCTGTCATGTAGGAAGGGCCGAAAGTATCAGGCTCCCTTCCCCGGGAAGTGGAGGCTCCATCACCGGAGGTCTCTCGGGCCCCTGGAACCTGTTCCCAAGCTCCCCCTAAGCTCGAGGGAGCATCATCGCCTTGGTCACCGCCCCGATGACGAGTATGGTACGGGTACCCAGACATGACTGACAGTAAGCGAGACTCACCAAAAGGGACGGGATGAAGTGAATTGAGAAACTCAAGTAGACTTGATGGATGCGCGACCTTAGAATCCGAAGACAGCAAGATGGCGTGGGGGAAAATGAGACCCAGAGGGCCCCCCTATTTATAGCTTCCACGCCTCCGAATCAACGACCCAGATTAAAGCAGATCCAATAGTTCGCAGGCGTACTGAGCGCACACCTTCTAAAAACCGAAAAGCGATTGGCTGCACGTCTCCCATGATTAAGGTAATGACGCCTACACAACATCCGGAGTTAAGAGACAATTCTACACGTTTTCGGAATTCGAAAAGTCAGAAAAGATCCTGATTCCCACGGACGCATTTAATGTGAGTAGTCAATCAAGTTTGAATTTCGATCAAATCAGTCCATCATACTTCATGAACTCCTCGCGCTAAGGCAACGCTCTCAACTCAAGGAGTGGGGGGCAATTGATGGAGGATGATTTGGCCCGATCTACGAAACTATGACACGTGGACCTGACTCAGCACGAGTAACAGCTCAACATCATGGCCTGGTACGACCAAGTAACGAGCCCATAAAGCAGCTCGTTGTATCGTAGCTCGCTACAACAAGAGCTCCGAGTTCCCCGAACTACCCCGAAGGGGATATTCCGAAGCAACTTTAGCTCGTGAGCTAGAGAAACCAGCTCGCCCGAGCCCCCAAGCAGATAAGTCATCTCAGGGACCAATTCTACTAAGGGTAACCCTGAAGTATTCCCAAGCTCACTACAAAGTAGCTCGCGAGTGAGCAGCGCGAGCATTCCTCATGAAGCTTCTATCTGACAGGTCGTACCGATCAAACTGCGCCACGTCCCTTGGCTGACGGTGCAGTCCCTGTCCTTTCGACAGTCTGCACCCACGTCTCTCAGCAGGCGGAGGCACGCCTGCCCTTTGAAGACATGTCACTCACCCGGACAAGGAGTACGTTACAACGGCCACCTGCGCAGCCCGAGTAGGTAACGGCTGTGGCAGGGGTCCAGTGGCGGTTACGCCCAATCTGACAAGAACGCCCCTATAAAAGCCTTCAAGGCAGAAGAGAAAAGGGATCTTCAAACTTTTGAATACATTGGCTCTCTCATACTCAAAACCGAATACATCTTTGCTCGCGAGCTAACCTCTCGAGTACAATGATAAAGCGCGACCTACACTCTTCTTTTCTCTTTCCCCTGTGTTCTGACTTAAGCATCATAGTATTCCCACCGGGTAAATTCCCAGAAATCCTTCATTTCTATCTTCTTAGATACTGTCCGTCACCAACAAGAAACCAGTCAACAAACAACTAGGAATCCCTGGATCATACTGCATCAGGTTTCTTGGTTAATGAGAATCAAATCCCATTGACCAAAGGTATGGTAATCATTCAATATCGAACGTATCAATACTCTTAACCATTCTCACTCTGAAGGTATGGTAATCTTAAAAGGAAAAAAAATTACAAAGGTAGGATATAGCCCGCCTTACCCCATCATCCAGTTTCTCTGGATTATTGAGTTGTTCAATAAGGATGAGAGGGGGCTTTCCTCGAGGTTTTGGATAAAATACAAAAAACCTCAACTAAGTTCCATCCTGATTCTCAAACATGGAATATCAAAGAAATCAACAGTTAAACTTTGACGAAATGGGAGGAAAAACCAATGCCAAAAAAATGTCCCCTAGTACAAAAGAGAGATTGAAATAATACTGTTGGCCTCTCAGAAGACTTCCTCACTAAACCTTTAAATCTTTGCAACAGGGGAATACAACTGTAGTTCCGAAAGTGTGGGTGGCTGGGAGAAACCAAATAGAGCTAAAAGATCAAAATATTTAAAAAATGAAAAATAGTGAAAAGTTAAAGAAAAAAGTGACATTCAATTCTTGCAATAATTTGAAAAAAATCATCTCAAATTTTTATTCAATATGAATAATCAATTCATACAATAAAAATATAAAATAAACAAATAAAATCGAAAAAAAATACAATAACATTAAAAAATTCTATGATAAAATGATTAATGACGTGCCCAGCCGTGCTTGAGCCGAGTCACAGGCCCGCATGGCTCGTGAGCCGAAAACCCTTGGCCCTGCCTGACCCCAGGGCCCAGGGGTCGTGCAGTGCCTGCCACAGAACATCACCGTTTTACACCTATGTTTTTATTAAACTTTCATCTAAATCAATTCTGATCCCACGGAGTATCCCATTCCCATCTTTTTCTCTTTGGCTTTGGGCTTTGGGCTTTGGGCTTGGAGTGGACGTCAGAACCAGGACGACCATCATCTCAAGATGAAAGACACCCTTCACCACATCTACGCGCCGTAGCAACTGAAGGGTGGGCCCAGCACAAACTCAGCTATCAAAATAGTGGGTCCATCGCCCACATCCCGGCAGACAGATGCTTTGTACAATCCACAAACGTTTAATACTTTATGATACGAAGATCCTTACACGATTACATCCATCAGCTACGAAGAATGGGTCCCACGCAAGTAACGTTGGATCAAGTATTCCAAACCCACAGGATAGAGATCCCACGGATGGGACCCGTCTGCTGTGATGTGACGGGTCCCACTGATCCGATACGGCGATCGGCTAGTGGACATCGAGTTATAACGCAGTTTGCTTCCATGAACTGTAATTTCCAATAATAACCTCGTAACAAAGCATAATCACAGCCCTCCAGAGAAGATAATCACAAAACGCAATGATTACATACCAAGTACCAGGGACCGTATCAAGATATCCACTACCCCGAACCCCTTTCTCGCTTCTCAATGCTCGTAAATTCCTGTCCTCTCAATAATCAGACTTCAGGGTTCAGAATGGAAAGAAGCCAAGGCATTCTCGGCAATTCACACAAAACCCAAGGCCATTATCGTCAAACAGTAAAACTCATTATCCCGCCGAATAGAGAGAGAGAAATCCCCCGAGTGACAGAAAAAAAGCGTATTAACCACGTGACAAGAGTGGCATCCACCCTTCGAAAACGACCTGACGCTCTCTCTCTCTCTCTCTCTAAACGCACAACGGCACAAGCACAATCTCTCTCTCTCTCCTCTCACGAAAAATGGTCAAACAGTCAAACTGAAAAACAAGACCTATCATCCTTTGCACTTCCTTGTTTTGCTTTCAACAACTCCTCTGTCTCGCGTACAAAATACAACCTTGATCTGAGAGCTTCAACCCTCGTACACTCTGTACTTGGGTGGGGCAAAACACACCTGATCTCATTCTCCACTCACTATGCATGCCCCTATACAATGCCGCAGTGCGCAATACGCACCCCACCCACCGCAACTTAAAATTCTATCTATTTACACAAAAAAAACCCAAAAAAAATAACCTTCTAATTTTTGTTTCTCTCAAAAAATTAAAGAAAACCCCGAAAAAGAAAAAGAAAAGAATTAATAGTAACTATTAATCTACGCTTAAGCCCTTAATCATCTTGGACCAGAGAGCTCCATGGCATGGACGTCCAAGGAATGCTCATCATCATCGTCCATCATGGCCGTTAACATGCTTGCATCATCATGTCTTGAGATAATAGAGTGTGCTGCAGCTTCAATACAAGCCATTCCGTTGTTATCGTTGGATAGAGAGCAACCCTTGATTTGTTGATTATTATTAGAGTCATGATGATGGGCCTGTGAGGCCTCCCATTTCTCGGCCAGCCCATCGCCTTCCAGCATTCGGACCACCTCAGACATCTTGGGTCGGTGGGCCGGAAGGTATTGAGTGCAGAGAAGCGCCACTTGAACCATCTCCCCTACCTCTATTCTGTCGTAGTTGCTCCTCAAATCCTTGTCCACCAGCATCTCCACCCTCTTCTCCTGCTGTATTTTCTTCACCTGCCACCCATTTTACACCATTAATCCCTCTTTCCAGCCCTCCTTTTAAGGGTGTTTTTGTCAAATTATAAAGGTATTTAATGGTATTTTCGTGATTTTCTTTAATTCAGAGTTGACCACTACTAGATGGACGGTTAAGATCAGCCAAAAGTGGGGCCATCAGAGAGGAATAGAATCTTACCCATTCAAGCATGGCGCCCTTCTGATTAACGGCTTTACCGAACTCAAGTGCTCTCATACCGGTAATGAGCTCCAGCAGTAGAATACCGAATCCAAACACGTCAGTCTTCTCCGACGACTGTCCCGTCGATAGGTACTCCGGTGCAATGTGACCGACGGTGCCACGGACGGCGGTGGTGACGTGAGAGTCGGCATGGTCGAGAAGCTTAGCCAGGCCGAAGTCACCGACAATGGCTTCACAGTAGTCGTCCAGAAGCACGTTAGCGGCCTTCACGTCTCTGTGAATTATCTTGGGGTCGCACTGCTCGTGCAGATAAAGAAGGCCCCTCGCGGCTCCCAGAGCTATTCTCTTTCTGGTATTCCAGTCCAGTGCAGGTTTAGCTGGAACAGCAAATCGCACGGGGAAGATCACTATAATGCGGAGGAGCAGTAGCATACAGTAGTAGTACTGGGTACGGACTACAGTGAACAGACTGCGGTTACAGAGTTACAGACCTCTGAGACGAGCAGCGACGCTGCCGTTTGACATGTAAGGGTAGACAAGGAGTCTCTCGTTGGAGGTGGCGCAGTAACCAAGCAACCTCAGCAGGTTGCGGTGCACGGCGAGGCTTATCATCTCCACCTCCGTCTTGAACTGCAACTCTCCGGAGGTGCCGCTGACGTCCTTGAGCCTTTTCACGGCAACCATAGTACCGTCTGATAGCTTTCCTTTGTAGACGTTCCCGAACCCTCCTTTGCCCAGAATGTTCTTCGGGCTGAAGTTGTCCGTAGCTGCTTGGAGCTCCCTCAGCGTGAACTGTCTCAGATTGCCGAGGCTTATCAAACCGGCTTCTTGTTTGTCTGTGGTAGAAAACCAAATGAGCTCAAAAGTTGGTTATTAATGCAATTTTTTTGTGGGTTTCTGGTTGTGAAGAGGGTTTCTGGTTGTCAATGGGTTTTTCGTTTGCTAACCGTTTATGTTCAATACTGTTTGGGTCTTCTGGTTCTTCCGCCACCAGATGAAGAGGGCGACCGCTAGAACGAGAAAGGAGGAACCGAGGCCAACCCCAATTGCAACGGCTAGTTTCTGGGCCTTGCTTTTCCCTGAAAATGGTAGAGCAGAGCTAGCTTGTCAGATTGACAGAAGCGAGAAAGAAAAGAGAGGAAAAGAGAGAGTAAGGGACAGATACCGTTTGCTGAATCTATGGAGGAGAGTGGAATAGGAGTGGGTTTTCCAGAGCAACCCTCGGTGGTCGGGCTTCCACAAATGAGCGGGTTTCCCACAACACTGGAAGATAAAACAAAAATGGAAGAGGAAAAGTGAGAAACCAGAGCAGTAATGGAGGAAATTAAAGACGGCAAGAGTTGCAGAGAGGACTTTACTTGAATGTTCTGGCGGGAAACTTGGGGACTGGACCACTGAGATTGTTGAAAGACAGGTCTCTGAGTCGTCGTAAAACGAGAAGAGGTGACAACCTTTGATCAGTTTTTGTTTGAAAGAAGCGTTTTCTTGTGCAGAAAGTGAAAAGAAACTGTCCAAGTTTTTTTTTTTTTTTTTTTTTTTTCCTTCTAATTTCAAGATCAAGATATTGAAACGATAGCAAAAGGGAACTAATACTCACATGAAAGCAAGCTGAGGGATTTTCGCTAAAGACACCGGGAAAGCTCCAGATAAGCTGTTATTATTCAGCCTCCTACTCATTTAGATATAAAAGAAACAAAGAACAGATGAGTTGCAGAGGACCAATTAAGAAAAGAAAGAAGCTCAGATTCACAGAAAAAGGATTCGTTGACTTCTCCATAAAAAAACTCACATGTATTGAAGACCGTTGAGTTGGCCCAGAGACTCGGGAACGTTGCCGGAGAACCGATTATTAGAAAGATCCAATGTCTGAAGCTTGGCAAGACTTCCGAGCTCCGCCGGAATTTCCCCAGAGATGTTGTTGTTCTGTAATAACCTGCAAATTTCCACCGGAAACCCAAATATGAAAATAAAATCAGAACGGAAAATGATAGGCAGAATAGAACCCCAGATGGGTCCTTACACTTGTCGAAGATTTGTTAGATTCCCAATTCTTCCGGACAGAGTTCCTGACAAATTTTGGCTCGGAGCTCCCCTGCAATGTTCATGAACTTCAGAAGCTAGATTTCCCATCCTTTCCAAAACATTCAAAAAGGAGAGAAGGAAGAAGTGAGAAAGAGAACTTACAGGCCAACAACGAGATTTTCTGGGGAACAAGTAATCATAGCCCAACTACAAGGATCAACGGAGTCCTCATCCCAGTTGTTCAGAACACCATGGGGATCGTTCAGAGCCCTTCTGATACTGATCAGAGCTTCCACTGATAAAAGGAAAAAAAATAAACCATGAGTAAACAGAGAAAACATTAGGTAAGAACAAAGGAACAAAGGAACTCACCTTCGTGGTTTCGAGGCTCATAAGACAAAGAGAAACTTGCAGTGCAGAGAAAGAAGATGATGAGAACGACGACCCTGGAAGCCATAGTTGTTGCAGAGGACTCAAGGACATGTTCTACGAAGACCATGCTCTTTATCTCTCTACACTCTACTTTTGTCTCTGGACAGAAACATAAAACATGAAGAGAGAGAGAGAGAGAGAGAGAGAGAGAGAGAGAGAGGCAGGGAGATCGGACAGATGATACGAGTTGTCAGGGAGAGGCGGAGATCGCAGAATTTGAGAGGGACTGAGGTCGATACTCGATACTGTACTCACTGAACCAACATGCTCCCTCATACTCATTCTCCACGGTTGAGGAGAGGAACGGAAAAGCAAGAAAAAAGAGTTTCTTTATAATTTTTTATATTTAAATTTATTTTTCAAAGTTGTACGTTGAAACCAAAAAGAATGAGGAGATTAAAGTAATGGGTCGGAATTAATTAATTATAAATCACCTTAGTTTTCTGTTTTTTTTTTTTTCAAAATGATTCAGAGGCCCTTATCTCATTCTCATCACTCCATCAAAAAGGTCTTGATTAATTTTACTAAGCCTTCAGAAGTTCTCAAGATTTTGCTTTCTCTTAATAGAAGTAAACAATTGAGTTTGTTGAATGAATTTAACCTTTGGGTTTTAAAAAAAGATAATACAATCAGTTTCATGAAAATGTAATTTTTATGCTAAATTCTAGTTATGATGAAGCTCAAGTCCCATATGAGTAGGAATAGTGCAAAACTCCATGACCCATAAAAGTTTGAGTTATTATTTTGTTAAGAAATAATAACCCATGACGCATAAGAAGGCCCAACTCGACCAAACCGATCAATCCGGACCGACCCAACCTGAATTGGCCGGATTTTCATCAGTACCAGTTGGTTTCGGGTTGTACAAATTCATAATTCGATGGTTCGGGTCGGTTTCGGTTTTTTTGTGTGAAAATTCAAACCGACTCGAACCGAACCGACTTAGTTCTTACTTAACTAAAAACTGAAATATCTGAAAATATATATTCCAATATCTATATCTAAAAAATATATATTATAAAATATATCAGATATATATTTCCAGAAAATATATATTTCAATATATTTGTATGTATATTTTTGTTTATATATATATTTGTAAAATACATATTTCAGTTTTAAATATATTTCCAGAAAACTAGGTGGCCATGGGGGGCATGGATGAACTTAGAGCCGAAACCGACCCAAACCGACCCAACCCGACTCAAACCGACCAGGTCGGTTTTGCTTAACACTGGGTCGGTTTCGGTTTCCATCTCAGGTAACCCGACTAGGTCGGGTCGGTTGGAAAAACCTCAGTAAATCGACCCAACCTGACCCGTGAACAACCCTATTCATTGAGTATTTAATAACAATATCAATTTAACTAGAATTTTTTAGAAATTTTCAATGGTTTACATAAAATTGGCATCACTTTGAGGAAAATGGTTTTCCCTTAATCAACTTTTCATCATCTAATACAATAATTCATTTTTAATATAGCAAAGAAGAGAAAATTCCTCATTTATCAGAATAATTTAGGCCCCGTTTTGTGCATCTTTCTGCACCTGTTGTCACTTGTTTAGAAGCCCAACAATCCACATTTTCGTCTTTTCTCATTTGGTCAGGGGAAGATCTAGCCAATAAAAGACTCCGCCCCAAAAAGACGTAAGAAGCTTGATTCAAGTTTATTTCGAGAAACTAGAAATAAAACTTCTCACCTTTTTTTCGTCTCATTTTCTTGTAGAAAGACACACTCCAACCAAATGGTCTATGAACTACCAAGATCTTT
Source organism: Nelumbo nucifera (assembly GCF_000365185.1). The sequence goes on from NW_010729126.1 coordinate 2,391,679, forward strand.
ATGTAAAAACCCACTAAGAAAAAAATTGCCAAACAGCACCTTAGTGAAAATAAAATACCATTCTCACTAAGAAAAGAATGAGAAAAAGGTAGAGAAAATTTGGCTTCACAATTAGGGATGATATTTCCATCAAGTTTTACCTAAACATCTCAAACCTGATTCTTTGAAAGTTCATTAAGCTGAAAATATGAGCTACTTGGGACATTGAATTTGTAGTGGTTTTGTGAGCTGATATTTCACCAAGCCTCATTTCCATTAAATTGAAGTATGAGCTATTATGGTCGAACTACTTTGCCCAACCTCTTCCCCTCTCCATACAAAGAGGGACTCCCCTTTTTCACATGACTGGACACAACCATGACTGTACAATAAATATGAACAATAAGTAGTTCTTACTTAAAACATGGCATGCCAAATTAAAGCATAAATCAAATAAAAACAAGGATGAGAACTCTGAAGTTGGAGATCTGTCTCATGACTAGACAAAATCAAGATAACCTGGTAAGATTTTTCTAATATGACATGTCAAAATAAAACCTTAAATAGAGAAACAGACAAATATGAATAATCCAAGGTACAAGAGAGCATAAAGCTCCAAAAAAAAATTAAAAGAATAAAAATTTATTATAAACCAACCATGTTAAAGTTGGAAAGAACCTGCAAAATTGTTGGCATTGGCCAGCATATGAAGTCCAGTACAATTGGAATCAAAGAAAGAGAAAAAGCTCAAGAGATTACAGTCACTGCTTTTTCAATTTAAGAAGACACTCCTTCAAAATCAAAGCAACACTAGGGTAACCCCCCAAGGTGTTTCTTTAAAGGTTGTCTTTATTCCAGTATTCCTAAATGGAGGGGTGTGAGGCCCGGCCTTTTTAGTATTTTTAGAAAAAAAAATTATACTAGTAAACTATGTTTGTTTCCATATAAGAAGGGTTGGGAAATAAATTAGCCATGAGAAAGGCCTTAGAAAATATTAACTTGGTTGTGTGAATAAGTTGCATATGAAGGCAATGCTTTAAAAACCAACCTGGAACCGGAATTGCTTTGGCCATTAGTTTTTGGGTCAGTGGTTTGACCATTCAGTTTTAACAAACAATCTATTGCAATTTTAAAAAATAAAAAATAATAATAATTGAAATAAAAAAATAGTCAAAACAGTGTTTTAAGTCGAACGGGTTAATGGTTTGACTGCCCTAGGTCAATGAATCGCTGACTAAAGTCAACAATTTTTGGCAAGATTCCAATACCCTACTAAATTTTCCAAAACTTATTCTGAGATTTTACCAGGCAAAGTATGAACTTGGCCGTGTGAATAAGTTGCACATGAAGGCAATGCTTTCAAAACCAACTTGGAACTTGAACCGCTTTGGCCACCAGTTTTCAGGTCAGTGGTTCAACCATCCAGTTTGAACAAACCATTGCAATTATAAAAAATAAAAAATAATAGTAATTAAAATAAAAATAACCAAAAACTGTTTTCTAGGTCGAATAGGTTGATGGTTTGACTGCCTTAGGTCAGCGAGTCGCTGACTAAGTCAACAACTTTTGGCAAGATTCCAATTTAAGGGTAAAACAGAACCGGTTAACTGGACAGTTTTCAAGCCAAACGATCCAATCATCCCGGTCAATATGATGATTCCAAAACCATGCATGGAGACTTGAGTTGATTCCTATATATATTTGGACAATTCACCAAGATAAAAGATCAGTAAGTATGAGACCTGTATAAAATAGAGTAAGAAATCACTTGAATAGGGAGTTGGGTCTATATCTAATATACATTACACCAAAGGGATCCATTGAGAAATAGACCTATCGTAGAGAAAATGCTTTTAACACATACTCGAGAGAGAGCAATATTGGTTTGAACTTAGGCTGTTGATTTTGAGTTGTTTAACCAATTAGATCAAATTAGATGGTTACTAAAAGACATAATTTTTAATTAATGCATTAAGACTGTGTTTGGTTGCAGTGCAATTTTATTTGCACTAGTACAAATGTCTAGGAGTGTAAATGAAAAAAAATGCAAATCCTGGTTTAATTTTGTTTTGGGTTTTACTTTATTTTGCTTCAAGTCTTACTTTACTTCATTTGTACTGCAATTAAACAAAATAAGGTCAAATTTAAAATAAAAATAAATCATAATTTGCACCAAAATCAATTGCACTACCATAGTTTTGCACAAATGCAAATAAATTCGCATTGCATACCAAACACATTAAGGAACAAAATTGTGGAAATGACGATTGATTAGGGTGTTCACGTTTGGTCTGGTCTGATTTGGAGAAAATTGAAGACTAAGTCAAACAATTTTAGTATAAAAATCAAAGCAGACTAAACCATAATAAAACGGTTTGGTCCAATTTCTAACATGGTTTGTCCCGTTTTTTTGGGTTTAATTTGATCTGTCAATTGAATTTGGAAATTTTCCCAAATCGAACCTGACCGTTCTTGAGTCCAAAATAAACTGCCAATTGTAGTTTGGTTGTGTCTGGTTTGGCAGTTTGAATCATATAATGAATACTACTAGAAAGTTGGAATCGTTGAAGGACTCAATGCCCTTCCAAGATTGATTAGGCAGTATGTATGTTTGTATGCATGCAATGCTTTTGAACTGTCGTTAATCCAGATGGTTGTTGGTCCATTTGACCCAGGAACCATTCAGGCAATCGGTCCTATTTCGTCTTTAACCCATCCTTTGGACAAAAATTGTTGATTTGGTCAATAACCCACTGACCCAGGTGGTCAAACTGTTGACTCGTTCGACCTGAACAATAGTTTTTTGCCATTTTTATTTTTATTTTTAAATTGGATAGGACAATTGAACTGGTGACCCGAAAATCAGTGGCAAAAGAGGTTCTAATTCCGAATGGGTTTTTAAAACATTGTATGTATGTATATATATGAACCTCTCAAAATGAATCAGCCCATTAGTGCTTGGTATAAATTTAACTACAATAGCATTTACAGAAAAAATTATGTCAAATTTCAGATCAGAAATTAGGGATACTTCTCGTACACTCCCTGGCAACAGATTTGAAAATTGAAATCTATAAAGTGGACTTTGTTTCTAAGGCTGTGTTTGGAAACAGTGCAAATAAGCGTGAATGCAAATATGTAGAGTGTAAAAAGCGGTAAATTGCAAAATTGGGTTAGTTTTACACTAACAAATTTACCATTTTACCAAACAGACTTTTAGCTGTTATGGATGCAAACATGAATTCCAAGAAAGCATATGTTTTTTTTTTTTTTTTATCAAAAACCCACTTGAATGCAAATTTACTTCTTTTTTATTGATATACTTTTGCATCTTATTATCAATGTAAATATGCATTGGTCTGTCATTTGTCAATGCATAAACTTAGTATTGCCAAAAACAGGCAAAAGTGAAACAAAATGCAAATTTACCCTGAACCGAAATTTACACTCCATTTGCATCCTTTTCAAACCCAGCCTAAAATATTGCAATGGTTCCTGCAGTTTTATGTGAAAAATAAAATATATATTAAAATCCTGACTTGAATTTTTTCAACCTTGATTGTCATATGAAAGGATTTATACCATAATTTTGAGGGGTAAAAACTATACATGAGTTGTTTCCCAAGAAAACATGAGAATTTTTTCAAGCCATATTTCCATTGTTTCATTCCAAACGAAGAATATGAATCCTTTTAAATGGGCGAAACTGTCTAAAATATAAAGGACAATCCAAATAAAATCATTCCAGTTCACCTAACATCTAGACAAATTAACTACTAATAAATTGCATAGTAACATCATCGTTTGTGTTGATCAATCCTCTATAGAAGATCCACACACTTCAAATCTTATATATTTAGCATTAGCTTGGTGCACTTGCACTTAGGGGTGCAAATGTATCGGATACCAATTCGAATCTGATCCATTTTTATTGGATTTGGATCATCCTTTATGGGATTTTCGGGTCGAATTGGATTCGGATCACCCCATCCGGTCTAAAAGGATCCGGTCCAATCCGACTTATATATGTATATATTTATAAATATATTTACTTATAAAAAGACATATATATTAATATATTTATTGACATATTTATTTATAAATATGTTTATATTGTATTTTATATACATTTTTTATAAAAAGACATGTATACGTTAATATATATGATGAAAATAGTTGAAAAAAATATTTTTTGTTTTTTATATAAATCGTTATATTTTTTTAATAACTTATTAAAATTTTCAGAATTTGAATCGTATTCAATTTGATTCAGATATCTGACCTCCTTAACGGATTCAGATTCGAATCAACATTTTGTGATATCCAATCGGATCTTCAGATCTAATTGGATCTTGGATATGTGTTATCAAATCGGGTTCAGATATACCCTGATTCGAATTCGATTCCATCCATTTGCATCCCTAGTTGCACTAGATTGGTCTTTGCAATGCACTTTAATTAAAGAAAAAGTAAAAAATGTGTCATTTTTTTGCATATAACTTTAATTTCTTAGAATCCAATTTTATGCATATAACTTCCCTTCATTATCTATTTCAGTGTTTAAAGACTTTGACAGGATACAAAACCAAAATGCGTCATGGGTCAAGTGGTTTAACTGTAAGTTGCCAAAAAATGCAAATAATAGATTTTTTTTATATTGTAATAAATTTTGTTTGACACTATTTTTTATGTCGTAAATTAAGGTTATTATTTTATAATAATGATGATGATGATGAAAAAACTTGAGTTTAGAATTCACCAATCAAGAGACCGTACCGGATAATGGTTTGCCCCTTTCCCAAATGCAAATCTATGGAAAAATTGCATAAAAATGGGTTAGAACTCACCACACCATAAATGGCAGACCTTCACATACCTAAAGTATGAAATCCCGCTTGGTTGCACCCAATGTTCAAAATATTGATACAAGGTGATATGCCAGTAGGGCGTATCAGCCTGTATTGGTACTGTTTTTTATGTGTTTTCTTTTATTTTTTTGAAATTGGTTCAAAGGGGCCGAAACACCGCTTGTAGGGGCATATTGGGAGGGCTCTGATACGATACATATCGGCCGATACAGGCCAATACGTGATGAAATGTTGATCCTTGGTTGCACCCTCTCACTGCTGCCACTACTAGTTTGGACAAGATGGTCTATTGTCTTCTCTATAGAGAGGGGTAACAATGGAGTTTTGGAATTTTTTGGGGACAATTTTGTCTCGCAGAAAAAATAAGCACTTGTTTTAACAAGTACTTCTTTTAAGTGTTGTAACCACACCTTAAGTGGTAATTAAGTATTTGTGCATGTTTAGTAAAAAAGTCAGTAAGAAGTACTTTTTTTTAAAAAGAAGCACTTAAACAAAAAGTGATATGGGAATTGCTTTTTTTAAGCACTTCTTGGAGAAATTCTTATTCGAATAATATATGATGATTCAGTCCCTAGATTTTTTAATCTCCATTATACTCCCCTACGAGGGTTTTCTTCCCTCTTCCTTCCATTCGAACACGAGACGTAGGAGCGGCACATGAAACACCTTGGCAGCACCTTTGCAACCAATGACAACCGACGGTGCGAGGAAAATGGCCGACGATCAAGTTGTTTTGCTATTGTCCACCGTTTTATGCATTTTTATTTTGATTTAAACTAGTTTTATAGACTTTTTTAACGCCTAAATCCTTCTCTTTTTGTATTCTCAGATCTGTTTTGGGTGTGTTTAACGGTGACAACCCCGTCCAGACGTCGACAAATGAAGGTTAGTTTGCCCAAACGATCCCCCTTCATGTTTAATGTTGTATTTTGTTTTTTTTTTTATGAATACTTGGCTGAATCGTTTTTTTCTTCAGATTTTCATAGATGATAAATCCGAAATATTTATGTTGGGTTTTTTTGTGTATTGTGTATGTGATGATTCTTATGGATAAGTAGGATTTTTTGGGCGTTTTTTGTTGAAGATCATGCAAAAAATATGCTGAAATATGTGGTTACAAAATTTTTTTCTTGATTTTTTGTATGAAGAATTAGTTAAATGTTTGTTTTTTTTTCTTGATTTGTGATTGCATTATATCTTATTTTTTATATGAATATTTGTGATGCTTTTATATTTTGTTGTGATTAATAATTAGTTAAATGTTTGCATTTTTTCTTGATTTGTGATTGCATTTTTCTTTATTTTTATATGAATATTGTGATGCTTTTTATATGTTGTTGTGGTTAATAATTAATTAAGTGTTTGCATTTTTTCTTGATTAGTGATTGCATTTTTTCTTGAATTTTTATATGAATATTTGTTAATTTCTCATTACATTTTTTATTTGTTAAATTTAATGGTGATGCTTTTTTTTTTTACTTTATTTGTATAATCCAAAATTTCATTTATTGTTTTATTATTAATATGTATAATAAATTTTATCTTATTTTGTTTTTCAACTCATCATTACATATTGGGGATATTTTTTGTATAGTATAATATGTGAAAAGCATTGCTTATATGTATGAGTGAGATGAGAGCTAAAATTATCATTTATGCTAACATAAGTACTTAAGGGGAATGTAACTCACCAAATATCCCCATCCCAATAAATACTTAAAAAACACAATAAGTGATTTGGTAAATGGGTCACCAAACAACTTTAAGTGATTCTTAAAATAAACACTTATGTAACAAGTACTTATTTTAATAATTAATTAATCACCAAATATAACCTTAAAATAAGCTGATTTAAGAATGTTTATTTTTTAAGTATTTATTTTCAAAACAAGTGCTTATTAAGGGGTGGAGACAGCAGGGTGCAATGGACCTGTGGTTATGTCGATTTGATCCTGTGCCTAGCCTCCGGAGGGATGCCGAGTTAGACATGTATAGTTATAGTTGTTTTAAAATTGGTTTCATGATTCATGGAATCACGGTTAGATGTACGGGAAAATCCAATAGATCAAATGGAAATTAGTATTTGTCATAAATTATGGTTAATTTAGTGAAGTGATGGATTTATAATGAAATTGACTGTTAATTACATTTACAATTAATTAGTAAAATTTTAGTTCATGGTTAATTACAATGTGATATTAATTAACAATGAATTAGAATTGTGACAAATTGACAATTGACAAATTTATGTTTAACCCCTCCTTTGTTAATTAAATTACTCCCACCCAGAGTACGCATCAGGACCCTACAATTTATGGGCGTTGTCAAGCAAGATTGAAGTAAAATAATCCTTTAGAAATGCATAGTTGTTTTAAAATTGGATTGTACAATCCTTTGATAATCTGGCCCAACTGAGGGCCCGATTATGAGGCCTTCTGTGTTGACCGAGCTACTTTGGAGAGACATATTCATGTTTTTTAAAATTGATTCGGAGATCGAACTGATTAGGGGTCCAATTATTGGGTCAAATGATCGAACGGTTGGTTTGTTCTTACAAAAAATTATAAAAATTATAAAAAAATAAAAATTGGTCATACTGTTTGAACGATTAATTGCTCGATTCAGCGGTTTGTTGATCAAAATCAATGATTTTTTAAGAAAATCTGGTTTTGAGGGAAAACAGAATCGACTGCTTGACCGATTCCCAATTTTTTCAGTCCAGTACGATTTTGAAAACAGTGGATATAGTTTCACTAAAAAAAAGCCCAACTTTGCAGCTCATGTAAATCCTATTTTCGGCTTTTGTTTTTTTTATCATCTCATGTAATGACAAAAGAGGCTGCAAAAACCCTCCCAAATGGAATTCAAACATTATATATTTGTTTAGCACAAATTTACAAGGTGTCAATCAGGTGGTTGATAAGGTCTCTGTTGGTTGTAACGAAGACTGCACCTAATTTGGGGGAGGAGTTATGTGGGCCCTCTTAAAAAAAAATTGTCTAGCACAAATTTGTTTTATTGGATAACCATTACATGAGCTAATTGAACGTCATCATACAATTTTTACAAATTTTCATAATCTAAAAATGCCCTAACGTTGCTTTAACGATGTAATGAGAACAAGATGCCTTTATCTTACATTTGATTTTCAGTAGTAATTAATTTTAGCCTCTTCAATGTTAGGGTTTCCCTTTTTTGGTTGGTAAATAGAATACTATTAGATCAGAAAGCAAATAGAGAACTAATTTGGTGACTGGGTCACACGTCAATAGGTTTGGCCATCTAGTTCAACTATTCTATTCATTCAAACTTAAATTGTACTAATATTTGGCTACTATATATCAAGTTGTACTAATATTTGGTATATAAGGGTCTTTTGAAACTTAAATTGCATATAAGCATCTTTTATAAAAAAAAAAAAAAGAAAAGGAAAATTACATAAAAGCATCTTCTCATGTCATTACATATTTTGTTTGTATTTCAAAACATGGGATGTTTAAGCCTATTAAAATAAATAAATAAAGCTAGAGAGATTTCTATTATTTATAATTAAAAGTATGAGAAGGGACCTGTGTTGTGTATGCACACAGACTGGTTTGTATCCTTTTAACCTAGGTCATTAGTGGGTTGGGTAATCTAGTAAAGAAAAATTTAATGGTTCAGGTGTGGTAAGTTGTTGATAATCAAATTTAATGCTTGAGAAATTAAAGGGATAAGTAGACCGTATTCTACCTCGGTATTCTGAATTAAATTGCAGACCTACAACAATTCAAAATTATAAATACCTCTATCTTAACACCCTATCCATCTGTGAATTGGCATCAATTCCAAACTGGCACCTACTCCTAAGTCCTAACTGTATGGTGGAGCTAGGATTTTTGAGGGTAGACTAAACAGTAAAAACCCCAAAATTAAAAATAATGCAAATTCTCTTTCATCGTTGCCGCCCTTCTTTCTTTTTCACCCTTTATTTTCTTTTCTTTTCATTTCTATTCCCTTCCACTTCTATTTTTTTTTTTTCATTTGAAGAATTCGACATGGCAACACTGAACAATGATCTTTGTTTGATTCAGGCCGCACATGTTGATTGCAAGTAGTAGAGGAATTGATAATCAATGCCATCGTCATTGGCGATACCATTGAAAATTTTCATTTTCTATATTTTTTCAAATCACTCAATTTCTGTTGTTTTTTTTTACATTTTTATGTTTCTCTCTAATTTTGATGTGTTTTTGCACAATTTCCGTTATTTATCTTCATTTTTTGTGTTTTTATAATTTTGTCATATTTTTCCGGCAATTTCTGTTATTTTTCTATAATCTTAGTTTTTTCTATGTTTTTAATATTTTCTGTAATTTCTGTTGTTTTTTTTGCATTCTTTTATTTTATATAATTTATGTATTCTTTCTACAATTTTCATTATTTTTCCCATATTCTACACTTTTCTAAATTTTTTTCTATATTTTCTCATAGTTTTTTTTTTGCATTTTATTTATTTTTCCATAACTTCTGAACTTAATTTGTGTCTTTTAATGACTTAAAAAATTAATGGGTTGGATGAATTGGCTTAGGTTGGGTTAAGGTGGGTTTGGGTTCAACCCAACCCATTTATTTTTCTCCAAATGGGTCATTAGGCCGGTTGAATGGTTTGGGTGGAGGCTCAACCCAAACCCAACCCGTCCACACCCACCCGATTGCCACCCTTAGTCCCCGTTACTTAATTTTTAATTTTTAAAATTATAATAAAAACACAAATTTCTAAAGAGGCTGAGAAGCAAATATAAGAAATTTGACATGGACAATTGCATCCTAGAATATAGTATAGATAAGGGAAGTTTAAGGAATTTTCCCTTCAAAATTATAAAAATATCCTTGTCTATAATACGTGTTACCCTATGTATGTAAAAGAGAGGTATAAGAGAAATTGGCGTGAGAATGAATTTAATTAATCACATCAGTGATAAATCAAATAAAGAATATTAGAAGAATAAGAAAATAATAATAATAATAATAATAATAATAATAATAATAATAATAATAATAATAATAATAATAATAATAATAATAATAATAATAATAATAAGCACTTCTTCATTACCTTTTAAGAATAGTTCACATCAAAATCATTAACATAAAAGAATAAATAATAGAGAAAATTCCCAATAAGTCTCTTGTACTTCGGGCCTAGTGCCACTTTGGTCCCCAAATTTTAAAACACGACAATTCAGCACCTGAACTTTCAAAACATGCCAGTCCAGTACTTATCATTAACAAACCGTCAGTTATATGTATCCAATGATTAAAGTATCGGTATCAAATATCATATAAGACAACTTGGATGCGAATACAAATAGAGATATGCTTGGGAAATGCATGGATATGAATGAAAAAATATGAAAACGCGTGGATATGTTAAGACAATGCACGCAAATTCCATAAATATATTAATAGCACTAAGTTTAATGTTAAAACAATTATAAATAATATATAAATACATAGGAACTGTTTATTTAAATGATATATATATATATATAATATACATATGAAGAAATATATTATATCAATTAATAATTTATAAAAATATAAAATCTTAACTTAAAATATATCAAATCTATTAAAATTTTGAAAATTCATATCATATGAAGATTCATAAATTTTAATTACTAAAATAATTATTCCATTATTAATATTTTATTTTTATAAAATTTTGAAGTTAAAAATTATTTTTTATATAAAATGTAGATTAATGGATTTGATGGATTCAATTTATATTATATTTTTAAATACTTTATAAACAATACTTTATTTTTGTAAATAATAAATATATTTTTATTTAATGTAAATTAAAATATTAATTAATAATTTATAAAAATTTAAGATATATATCATATGCGAATTTATAAAATTTAAGTATTAAAATAATTATTCTATTATGAATATTTTATTATACAAATTTTTAAAATTATAATTCATTTTTGATATATATATATGTAGATTTTATAAATTATTTATTCCATTTATTTATAAAATATTAATTTTGAATATTGTTCTTTTTAATTTATATTGAAGTTTTTGAAAATAAATGTATGTTGTTTTTTGTTTGTTTGTAAGCATTAAGTTTAATAAAAGTTATTTTATTATACTTACTAACACAAAATAACTAATGTCTTTGTGGTTAAAGCGCACATTGATCAACGTGGCTTCGAGTCATGCTCCTCTTATACTTTTGTTATGAGATGCTGTGTCATTAGTCGAAACCATGACCAATAGTCGATACGCTTCTGTATCAGCGCGTATCGGACGATAATATGCGATATATGCTGATACAGTGGTGTATTAGACCGATACGCACGACTGACAGGATATATCTGCAGTCTTAGTGTATCCTGTATTAGTGCAAACCGATACTGATACGATACACCCCATATTGAACATATCGTATCGATATTTTAATCCTTGTACGTATCACATGAAACCATATGTGACTTATAACTTTTAAAAATATCAAAAATTTCCTTCAAAGTAAAACAATATTCATCATCTTCTTCCTCAAGAAGATGAAATAGAGCTCAACACTGAGCTCGTTCCCTCCATCTAGGAATACCATGTAACATTCATGTCCATTACACTCAMCCAGCCATAGTTGCTCTTTTAGTTTACACTCAACCAGCCGAATAGTATCTGGAGTACTAGAGTACCTTATATTATTTTTTCCGTACGTTGGAGGGTCACAAATGGATTTTGGTTAGAAGACGAAGAAAACATGAAATAATCAATATGAAGACAAATTTGCTTTTTACCAAATTATGAAGACATTATCCTCATAAGTTGATTTGGTGTAAATTCAAACACTGATGTAAATTCCTGAAAACATTCTCAAATAGAGATCTCATTAAGCTATCAATTGTTTATTTACTAAATTATTTACAAACCACCTATAAAATATTAGTTCTTGAATATTGAGATTCATATTGTTAAATCACAAGTACAACATGGGGCTCACATCCAGGAAATATGATGGGCAGTTTTTATATATCTTAATAAAAAATGGAAAAAGCTACTGAAAAGACACATCTTCATTTTAAAATGCTGGATTAAAAATGTGTTTGGGAGTTCAAACTTCAAAGCAACGATTATTTAGAACTCAAAGCAATGATTCTTTAGAACTCTAACCAAACAAGTAAGCCAATTAACCATCTGAAAAACCCCGATAAAGAAAATAAAACACAAACAGTGAGAAAATGTGAAAATTTCACTTGAAGAATCTAAACATCAGGATGATTAATTATACAGAGGATGGGGATGCGATAGCATGGGCTACCTAATAAACCAAACCCTTGAATCAACCTGTACCCACCAGGCACCAGCTTTCCATATAGGTTGGAACTTGGGTTATTAGCCAATCCCAATGTGATGTATATTTTAATCGGACTTGTTTAGTCATTTCAGAACTTGACATGCAATTATCTAAGTGTTGATCCATTCCTTTATTTATTATTATTCTTTTAATGTTCTTTTTCTAAGAGGGGGAGAGGGAGAAGATAAACAAAAGATACGATTGGACCTGCCATGAATTTTTCCGTGCGGATGTTGCATGGAAATCCAGGCCATTTTATTAGTCAGGAGCTTTCATGTCAACTTATCAACGACTGATTGTCATTAGGTTGAGTTGGCTCAGGTTGAAAATAAAGCCAAACACAGAAACCCAGGTCTATTATAACTTTGTTTAGTAGAGTTTATCGTATTTTTAGAAGGGTAAACTTTTTAAACTAACTTTATGGTTTAGTTAATTGATTAAATGTACTTTATTGTTTGAAAATTGACTAACACTACTCTTATTATTTTTGACAATTGATTAATATTTTCAAAATAAAATAGGAAAAAAAGGAAAAAGAAATGCTGAACTCAGTGGCTTTTAGGTGATTTCAGCACTTATATCCCTATCATTTTTTCACCTAAAAACCCCTTTGATAACAACGGCAACAATGAGCATCATCGAGTTGATGGAGAGAAAGAGAAGAAGAGAGAAGAGATCGGAGAGAGGACTTGCAGTCGCCACCCCTGTTCTCGTTGTAAGATTAAAGAGATGAGCAGTGTGGACTTGTACTGTAGCTGCTCAACAATCACCGCCCTGTCTTTGATCTCTGTGACGGACTAAAAACCTCTCTTCTCATTCTCATGCGCATGCTTGTTGATCGGTCATCCATCTCCACAAAGAAGGGGAGAGAGACTAGAGATAGAAGCGGAGGTGGAGGTTTGAGAATGCAGAGAGTGGGGGTTCAGGCCTGAGGGTAATATTGATTTTTGAAAAAATTTTGTAAGTCACATGGGGTCACATGTGCACAAATTGTAACAGAGCATTAAAAGATGCTAATGACAGGGGTACAGTTAGTCAATTGTCAGAAATAGTAGTAGTGTTAATCAATTTTCAAACAGGAAAGGTACACTTAGTCAATTAGCTAAACCATAAGGGTAGTTTAAGAAATTTACCCTTTTTAAAATTGGATTTTGATTTATATTGTTGGAGGAAGTTTTATTTTAATACTTTTTCCAACAGTTGAGCGTTTATTCACTTCCTTTGATGTAATGTGCATCTATTTGTCAATAAACGGTTTATCAAATACTTTTATCGATTTTAAAAATAAATCAAGTACAAATATTTATTTAATAAATGAAAGCTATACCAAATACATACATAGTGTTCCTATTATTATCGTTTTGGAATTGATTCTACTTAATACTGAATTATAATATATTAATGTATAGTATATATTAAATATATTTATTTATTTATTATAATTATGGTCAGACCTAATTGTCTTGAGAATTGATCGGTTTGATTCTTGATCTAAAAATTGTAAACCTTATTGGGTATAATTCGATTCCAGGTCCTCAATATTTTATGCTGAATCGATCCCGATGGACCAGCCCAAACCCGACCCGTTAACAGCCCATGGAGAGTGGGGTTAGGTTGAAAAGAAAAGGGTGATCGATGGCAAAGATCAAAGCTTGCGCCCACAGCTTACTATCAGAAAAGCAATGCTTTAGCGAGCTTGTGTGTAGGGATTGTACTAGGGATTGAAGAAGAGAGGAAAAAAAAAAATGAACCCACTGAGCTTTGGTTTTGGTAAGGTATCACAAAACAAGTACGTTAAGATGGCACAAAAGTTCTTTGCTTTATTTGTTTCACAACACATAAAGGAGCCTGCTTTTCATTAAAGCACATTTGTTCTATACTGCGGCTATGCTTTGTGTGGAAAAAAGCAAAATAAAGCTTATGCAATTTCAAATCTCCCCTGAGCTCTGAGAGAACAAGCATCCAAAACAATAAACATCCAACCAGACCATAAATATGGTTTGGGATTGGTCCAATACTAACCCGGGTCTGATCATCAGAAACACACCCCTAATAAACTTTTACAGACTGAAACCAGCACTTTTATTTTAATCAATTAAAACCTTTCTCATTATTTCATTCATGGGTGACTAAGTGACTATGCAATTAACCCAAGTAGCTCTAAATTTCATCTGATTAATCAAAGTCCATCCATGAATTTTAATAAATTTCATCTGATTAATATGTTTAAGATATGGGGTTTTTTACTGTTCAGTCCACTCCAGAAATCTGTTTTTGGGTAGATAGCTTTAAAGAATCAAAATAAAAAATAAAAAAAAGAAACCCCACACAATCAAATACAGAAAATTTGCCTTTATAACAATAAGTCCATAATAAATAGTGAGATCCATTGGAGCCTGGGACACGTAGGAGAATGGTGGGTTCCACTCCCTTTCTAGGAAAGCTTAGCTTATACAAACTATTTGTGTTAATAAAAGGAAGAAAAATAATTACAACAATCCCCCAGACAACACTGAAAACAACCCTTCACGAGAGGAAAACAGTATAATAGCATTGCTGGACTCGATAATTTCATTTGGTGGGAAAGCAGGTCAAAGGTCGGTTTGTGTCTCAATCTAATTCAAAATCCCCACTTGAAAGCAAAACAGACACAGAGAGAAATGGTCTTCATCAAATTATAAATAAATGGAATTGAATTGTTAAGGGCTGTTAAGAGCTCTCATCCTCGGCATATATATATGCAAGCTGAGACCCACAAAAGTGCTCTAACGAAATACTGCTTATTAAATCAAACATGATAGCAGCCCATATTCTTTCAGTCTGTCAAATATGAAAAACTGAGCCATTTCTCTCGAAGAATAATGGCGATGATGTAAGCAACTTGGCAACAAGGACTCACCCACATCAGTACTGAGAATATATCAATTTTTGCCTTGCTCTCGTGCTAGCTCTTGCCTAGAAGGATGAGAATGGTGGGTTCCACTCCCTTTTGGTTGAAAGCAAGTGGGGCTTTTGGGTCCCAACCAACTAAATTACTATAAACTAAATCAAATATTCTTTAGGAAAAAAAAATTATTTTGGGGTTGATTTAAGGATTCTTTTTGGGTAAATATAAAGTTAGGGATGATTGAAAATGGGCTCTGATCCCTGGTTTAAGAGAGAGAGAGAGAGAGAGAGAGGGAGGTTTAGTAGGGGGAAATTGAAGGCTGAGCAAATAAATATAGTATGAGCGTAGACGGGAGTGTAGGTAGTGAAAAGCAAAAGTTGAATGAAAGGCTGAGCAGTGGACAGGAGGGAGGGTTTGGTGAATGTGTTATAGGGAAGTGTGTATGGGCACCGCATACCGCACCAAATCTTCGTTGGGGTCCGTTTATTCCCTCAGTTCATGCGGCCTTATCGACTCTTCCACGTTGGCTGTGGCTTCTCCTGGGTGCTGCTGCTCGTGGGGCTGAAAAGAGAAAGTCGAAGAATGGGAAAAGCAAAAGATAGCCAGCCAACACACTCGTGCCCTCTCTCCTCCCTTTCTCCTTTCAGTTCAGACTACTCTCCTTACCCATCCCTCACCAACATCTTCTTTTCATCTCCACAGTCCACAGACAGCATATCATATGCTGCTTCTGGGGAGCCTTTGCCTACCCAAATATAATAAAATAAGTAGACATTAAGTCCAATTATCATAGGAAGAAGCTTCCTGGATATGGGGCTAGCTCCAGATTAGCATCCATATATCTTGCCACGCGTTTTGTGTAGTAAGAACCAAGGTCTAGCTATCTGTTGACTAGGACCCACCTGAGCAATCCATCGATCCTGGGAGATTGTGCATGATCCGATGAGCTCATTTTGATGGGTTTTGACCATTTGAATAAATACAGTAATAAGAATGGTGACCCATTAATTGATGGGTCTCAATCCTCTATGTGTAACTCTTCTGTCATTTTTCAGTACTGGATGAGTGGATGGGCTTCAGTATTGGCTCCTTCCTCCTTGTTAATACCACAACATGGAGTCATGAATACCTCAGCTGCTTGGTATTATAAAATGGTAAGCTCTTGACCTGACTTAAGACACAGTCCCTTTCAAGAGATGCTGATGTGTCATGATTGGCTTGGAGGGAAGGGAATATGCTCCGGAACATGCCATGTGGCAACATATGATGTGCCCTGGTGGAGTGTCAACGTCACCGTGTTTTCTTTGTACTTGAAGACTTGCATGCACAAGCAATCCATGGCACTGTTCTCTGGTACCAACAGTCTTAAATTATTAATTCATTTCCAAGTGGAAGGTGAACTGAAACTCTTCAAAAGATTGAACGAATAATTCTTGGTTCAGTTAAGGCTGATGGAATTCTTTATAGTCCAGTCACTCGTGTGGGTTAGCAGTGGTTTGGACACATCAAGCTTTTGACAAATGAGAGGCTCCCTTATCTGAAATATTGTGTTAAATGCTGTAAAAACCAGACTGGATTGAAGGGATGGACCATTCAAATTACAAGTCAGTTGTTCAAATTAAACTTGGGTTCGAGAAATGAATAGAAGTACGATAAATAAAAAGAGTAAGAATGAAAAGTTGGTGATAGAGATGGAAAACCTGAAGGAAGACAGAATATAATTTGAAAGAGAGAATGAGAAATAAAGAGGGGACAGTGGGGAGGGGAGGGGGAGACCACATCTTGAAATGTCCCCAGACCCAGAAACCCTATCTTACCCTAATCGATCGAGAGCGCAAGGGAAAGCAAAAGAGTTGGATTGTCAGAAGGGAAGGCTCTTTGCATTTTGAGGCTTTGAGAGCTTCAGAGTTTGTTGCAAGGAAAGCAAATAATTATGTAAAGAAAATTTATGGGGTTTATACATTACATTGGCACACATGGTACTTGAAATTTGTTTATACATATCATATAGAATCAATTTGGCTCGACCCATTTTAGTTCTATATTCTTGTCATAAGAGTTTATTCCATTGTTTTAAAATCTTTGTTGGCCCGGTGGTTGAACCGTTTGACATGGGACGAACCAGTCACCTATCTAGTTTCTTTTACACATGGCTTAGATTTTTTCAAAAAGCTGTTGAATCAGTCAGTAAACCGTTTGGTAATAAAGCAGTTTTATTTTCGGATTAGTTTTTAAAACTTTAATTTATTCTACTATTATTATTATTATTGTATGTATTTGGTATAACTTCCGTTTATTAAATAAATGTTTGTATTGTGATTAATAAACCATTTATTAATAATTAGGTGCTATTAGATGCTACATCAGCGGACAGTAAATAAACGTTTAACCGTTGGGGGAAGTATTAAAATGAACTTTCCTCCAATGATTGATGCACAAATAAATCAAGACCAAAATTTATCAATAACTATGTGTACGAATCAACACGATGGGACGAATGCTGATTTGGCGATGACATAACACCGTTTATGAAATAAATGAAAGACATACCAAACACTGTCATTATCTCTTACTGAAAACATTAATTACACGTACATTCAGAGTAAATTATTTTTCTTTCAGCATTAAAAGCTATATTCTAAGGAGTGATTCTATACTCATTTTTGGCTCGAAACTGATATCTCATACATATATATTTATGTGCATAATTCATAAATACATTGATGGAGTTAATCTGGGCCTGGAATCACAATTCAACAGTTTTTTTTTTTATTTATTTTTATTTCAATTCAACAGTTCTTATGTATCAGAAAAGTTGATGAAACACGTTTGGCCTTGCAGTTAAACTAGAATATGTAATTATACCTGCTTCTCCTGCTCATGAGCCAGGATCTGCTGCATTTTTTCCCTTACTTTTGCTACACTTTCTATGGTAAAAGTGTCTCAATGCATTTACATAGCCTTTCACAGAGTGAATGGGGGTGTAGGGAAAAAAAGTGAAGCAGATCCAGGTTCCTGGTTTCTCTATTATTGCAATTTTTTATTTTTTGGCTGGTAAAACCCTATTATTGCAAATAGGAGTCCATTTTCATCTTTCTATGCAACAACATATGCTTATAAGATAATCCAATTAAACCCTGAGACAGACCAACCATGGATGTTTGAAAAGTATAATGCAGATGGAGGTCACTTTTGTTCTTTCATGGAAGGATGAATGCATCATTCTGATAACCCAGATAACAAGGATACGTAGCCAGAGCATTGTACAAGGCCTGATGTACAATCCTGATTACTTGTTATTGTCAGGTTGCTTGAAAGGATGCATTTGTCTTCCCATGAAGGAGCAGTGCAATTGAACAACCTGAATCATAATGGGTTTTCGTTATAAAATATAAGTTGTATTTGACCCATTTTTAGTATGTCCTCAAATTTGGTATAGATATATATTAGGGTCACTAATCTCTTTCTCTCTCTCCCTCACTAAATTCCCAAGAAGCTGCTAAGGCTATGTTTGGTTTGGAGGAAAAGGTAGGGAAAGGTAAGGTTATGTTTAAACACAGCCTAAATATACCATGATTAATCAACCAGTCATGCAATCTAGAAAAGAAAATTGATTTAAACACATCCCATTTTTGATAAACTGGGCACATTCATGGTGAGATTTGTAAGAAGAGAAAGAAGCCACTGTAACAAGGTTAAAGGCCACAATATGGTTCTAGGCTTCTAGCTTTTGTTTTTTGTAAGGTTATTTATTTGGACACCCCATATTTACTAAAATCTGTTCTATAATTTGCTTATTACTTAAACACACTCTATAGCAAGGAATTGTTACATGCCCTTTTAAAGTAAAAAAACAAAACAAAGGTGATAATTAGGGGTATGCTCCTTAAAGTAAAAAAACAAAAAAAAAAGTGTGCCCAAATCACTCCAAAGACTGAGACCCATCTAAACATTGTTTAATAAATTCTTTGGTCTTGACATCACACTGATTATTCTCCTTCTGGGCAAGCTACAGAAATTATTCTGGAGTACCTTGTCGATGACAAAATTGTGTTAGTTATCTGTGCAACACATCATTGTGTGCCCTTAGCTCGAATTCACAAGCCCAAAAAGCCATACCCTTTTTACTATAATTCTTCAAAATGTCTTCTTCTTTACCAGTTTACCGCATGAAATTTCCTAATTTACCCACCCACGCTCTGTTCTTACCTGGTTGTCTCCTTGGGTGAAACAACCACTTCCTTACTCTGAATTGTGATCTCTGAACTGCCAAGCGTTTGTCTTCAAACCCTGGATAGAGACACATACTGATGAAAGAAGTGGGTCAGCCCAATCCAAGTCCAGCATGCTTGGCCAACTGACACAGCTCGTGTCATAATTTGGATTGTCTTCAAGGTAAAACTGATGTCTTTTGCGGACCTGGGCTAGAATTTTAACAGGTCAAACATTAGCCCGCCCAACTCATGAACTGGTGTTTGCATGGCCCTTGATTTCGAGCCATTAATCTAGTCCAGCCACCCATCTGGTCTCTTGGTATTAGAACATTTGATTTGAACTTTGAGGATCGATCTAGGGCTTAAGTCATGAGCTAGTTGTTTTAAAGGATTGTTTCACTTGCACATGATGATCTCATTTTATGCTACACTTGGCTGGATAAAGGGCTTGAATTGATTTTAGATTCAATCCATATCTATAAACCAAATATTTTTAAGGGACGTTCTTTTTTTTGGATTTTGAGAGGGTGGGAAAGTTGGTCAATGGGATTTTAATTTCCATTGACCAAGAATCTCATGTTCTTTTTTCAGATTCATGTTGTGATTAGAGAAAATTTATTTTCCTGGGTACTTATCCGGTAAGTGATACCCATCTCCTAGGTGGGTAAATAACTTTTCCACTTAAGGAGAAAGTTACCAACACTTAAACGGGACAAAAATACCTCTTTTCATTATGAATTTTTATGGATAAAATGGTCATTGCCTTATTTACATAAAAAATAAAAAAAACATGATAAATACACCTACACAAATAAGTATTTTCCAAGAAAAACTTTTAGACTCAACCCATATCTATAAATCAAATACCTTTTAGTTCCCTCTCTTGTTGTGGTTAGGTTCTTGGTATTAGAACAATGGATCTGAATCTTGAAGACCTAGGGCTTAAGTGATGAACTAGTTGTTTCAAAGGATTGTTCCACTTGCCCATAATGATCTTATTTTTTTGCCACACTTGTCTGGATAAAGGGCTTAGATTGATTTTAGATTCAATTCAAATATATAATTTTTTTTTATGGGATTCAAACCTATAATTAAATTAAATACTTTTGAGTTGCCTCTCTTATTATGGTTGGGTTGTTACTCGTTTCATCATTCTGATGTGACCACACTAAAACACTGTTGGTGTCAACAACTAATCACTGGATTCCTCATTAAACCCTGTTTGTGTATGTTTCGGTTTTCTTTTTTTTTCTTTCTTTCATAGAACCCCATTGATCCAATGTATCTTGTTTCAATGATTGAGCCTAAAAATCACTTTTTTTTTTTGTTTGGAATGGAATAAAAATATAATCTGATATTTTTTTATTGTTCTGTTTGTGTCAAGTTAGAAAAGGTGGAGTCTTCTCTTCTTTATTTCAGTTAGGATTGGGTACTTTCTGCACCAGCATTACCAATAAGCCTTAAATTATGCTTACATGCATGCACTTTAGCCTTGAATGGGATCTGCTACTTTCCAGTTTGCACTACTAGCTTATGCCCATCATCTAAACTTTCTGGAGATATCTCCTTGGTGGGTCCCAACCCCATCACTCCATCTAACTAAACATGATATAATAGGAAGCTTCTAGCCCTGTGGCCTGGCTAGATGGGTCTAAAGGTCAGTGGGCCTTTCTGGGCCATGTTTAAGCAGATGATTCTAGAATGTTTGATCATGGGCTCTATTGTGACTCAAAATATTCAAACCTATTTGAGTGTGGGAGTGGGACTAGGCCTGGAAGGTAAATACTACGGAAACTGGACATGGGCCTGCTCTTGAATGATCGAATCATTTCAGCCAAAGTTGGGACATTTTATTCCCGAATTCAATTTGGGAGTAAGAAAAGGCATAACAAAAGGAGTTGGTATGTATCTGTACGTAATAGTGTAAGCCAAAGCTTTTTTTTCCCCTTAGAGAGAGAGAGAGAGAGAGTCAAACTTGGTTATGAAATCAACAAAAGGTGTGGCTCCAACCAGAGGACCTCTAGTTGCAATCCAGTGCCCTTATTCAGAGGATCAGGTCTGAATGGGTCCTATCTAAAAGAGGATTTATACCCAAAAACAGCATGATTGATGTCTTGAGCAGAGCATCCGATCCATGCATCATTTCATAGCTTTTAAAGAGTTAAAATAGAACTTCTCACCACCAACTGAATATTTGCTTCATGAACACAAATTTTGGCTATGAAAAGGTACCGTTTGCACAATTAATCTTCAAGATGAAACCCATTGAATTGTGGGTCCTGATCATCCGAATTCAGAATAGATGGCAAGTTATTGGGCCCCAGTTAGTTATGGACCATGAATTTTGCCTATAGATATTTATGTACATTGCACGTGTGAAAGTGTCCTTGGCCCAAAATTCATGAGTCCGGAGATAACCATTCAAACCTATGGTTCAAGCCTCAAGGCCTCCTTCATTTCTTGCCACCAACACAATTTCCACCACCGGAAGCGAACTTTATAAGGAGACTTGTTTAAGCTTAATAGTTGTTACCATGTATCATCATAATGGTATTTCAATAATTCAATTCTTTTACTTTTGGGCCTTGATGGATCCAACAGACAATTAATTAGTTCTAAACCTATATCCGCTAACGTTTTTGAATGAACTAGGCACTGACCGTGGACTCTCTGGATGAAGCCCCCTAGCTCGTTTCATAATCAGAAGTATGGTCGTCAATGATGAATATGGGCCTAGCCCATGTCATGATTCTTTGAACTGTGAAAACTTTTACCATCTTTGATCTTTAGCCCATTAGACCTGGTTGAGTCCTAATGATGGGATGGGATTTTTAGGCCCGAAGATGGCGTAATCAATTGATCAACTCATATTATTTACACATCAAAAAAAAAAAAAAAAACAGTGGGTTAATGGCCTATATGTATAAAGCAGGAAGACCATAGTAACAGTTCGAATCCTCTAAAGTCTACCCCTCACGAGGCCCCAATCCAACAGTGGGTAAATGGCCTTCTGTATTTTCTTTTATATTTTCTATTTATTATTTCTATAAATATTTTTTCTCTTGTATTTTGCTCCATCCATTTCCTAACACAGACCTAACATGCTCTATTTATGGGATAGAGCAGGAAATGGTCTAGTCGGCCAGATTCAGGTTGAACCAAGCCTGAGAAAAACACAACTGGTTGACATCCCCACTAGAGGCAAACAGCTGAGCTATAACACACAAGATTCCCAATCTATTTATATATCTTTTATGGCACTGTTGTAAGGGTGTCTTTGTTTTGGATTTTTACATCTTCTATAAGTTTCTTTTGTATGTATGGAGAAAGGATTTCCTACACTTCATACACTAACTGCAGTTTGATAAGCTATCCAGGACCAGGACTAAAATTCAGTTACTATATGTGTATGTAAGGGTGTCAATGGACCGGCTTTGGCTTGGACCCCATCCAGTCCAAAATCAATTTGGACAGATTGGATGGACCAATAAGACTTTGGATTGGACCAATCCAGTCCAAAATATTTATTAGATTAGATTGGACCTGGTCCGTTCATAATAAATTTATATTGAATTGGGTTGGATTAAACCAATATCTGGTCCATTGATATAAGATAAAAATATAGGTGTCAATGGGCTGGGTTTGGGTTCAAACCAATCTAAATTAAAATGAATTCGAACAGATTAGATGATTCAGACATTGATTTGGACCGGTCCAAAATATTCATTGGATTGGATTGGGCCTGGTCCATTTGTAATGGACTCACATTGGATTGGATCGGATTGGACCAAATCGAGTCCAATTGACACCCCTGCGTGTATGGGTCTTTATGTATGCATGTTTTAATGAAACACCTGTCACATAGTGATTGGTTATTTATAAAATTGGGACTCAAAGTATATGGCCGTACAAAGTGATGAGACAACGTTTCTTTATCTTTCTGAGGTGTACAAGGTTTTGATTTAAAACTATAAAGAATCATAGACTGTTTTTCTATTACTTTGCAAAGTAACAAGTTGATCCCTCTTTTAAACAAACAGAGGTATAAAGATGGAACCACATAAAATATCTCTTATCATATACTTCATCTTTTATGGGTATTTTGCTTTTGTTAAGGTCTTCTATAAGATTAAGTTTGAAGCAAATAGATTCCCAACAATTAGTATTAAACTTAAGATTTAGTGATAAAGGACTTTTGGGTTTATGAATAATAAGGTACTATTAGATCTAGTTGTATAGATTCATTACAATTGGGATCTTGATTTTAAGTAGAATCATTTCCTTTACCTTCACGCTAAGTGAGGAGTCCAGATTTGTTAATTAACCACAATACGTTGCTGGTCACATTCACCCAATCGCACATTATAGGATTAAACCATTGAAGAAATACTAGGGGATCTTCTGTTCTGCTGTTCAAGTTGAATAATTTTCTTTTTTAGTCAGTCTGTATGCAAGGCAAGGTTCAAAGTATTGACACATATCGGTCTGTATTGGTTGATATGAGACTCCTCCGATATGCTTCTATAATGGATGTATTGGAGGTCTGACCGGTTTAGGGCCCCCCTGAACCGGTTCCGAAAAAATAAAAAAGCAAAAAAAAAAGGTATCGATTTGAACCTTGATTCAAACCCTTCTGATATTTTGAACCTTGATTCAAGATCAATATGCAAAGTAAAAATAGTCATATTCCCTCTCAGTTTCTGAAATAGAGAGCAAGAAGCAAACCCTAATATGGGTAGTGATTGGTGTAGATGTTCTTTTCTCTAGTCAGCTAGATAAGAAACTAGAGCCTCTTGGGACAAGGAAGTTTTTAAGTATCCTTCCCTCTATTCCTGAGGAAATTAACCTTGCAAATTCACCTATCAAGGTCAATATACTTTCTTCGATCTATAGAAGGGAAAACTTTATTTCAAGAGGCATCTATTGATTCAATGCTCACAAATGGACAAGTTGTTCCTGAAGATTCCTTAGATGAAAAGGTGACTAGAACAATTGTTAATAAAGTGGTTAAATTTCAGAAGTTTCGTCATCAAGAAATACTAGAGATCTTTATACGTACTGACTTGGTGGGAGAAAAAGGTTTGACCATTAGCTCCTAGCTAGTTGGCAACATGGATAATTAGAGAATAAAAAGAAGAGATTTGAAAATGTTTGTCCTAATTTATCATGTAAACAAAAGGAGGAATGAAAGAAGAATGCAAGATCTGTTAATAGGAGTAGACTTATTTATCGGTTGATCTTCAGGCTTAGCCCATAGAAGTTGTTAAGTTCAGATGTTCAATGTTAAAATCTATAAAGAAAAATTGAGTTCTTAAAATGTTCTTAGAAGAAAAATTATTAATGTCCATCTAAATTTATTGACTTAAAGAGGATTTTTTTTAGGGTTTTTACTGTTCAGTCCATCCTCAGAAATCTTAACTCCACCGTACAGTTGGGGTAGTTGCCAGCTCAGAATTGATGCCAATTCAAGGGCGGGTATGGGTGTTATAGGTTGAGTTGTTTTAGATTTTGAATTATTGTAGGTCTGCAGTTCGAATCAGAATTCTGAGGTGGATTGCAGTCTAAAAATCCCATTTTTTTTATATTGACACATAAATTATTTTCATTTAGTTAAGAATATGTTTTGTCACATTTGACTATTGCAATATTCTTTATTCCTATGTGCATATTACTCTTTCTATATTCTTTATTTTTGGTTAACCTGCCTATCTAATATAAACATTATTGTTGGCTAACCCCTCCCTAATTTTCTGACTTGAATAGGTTGTTTCCAAAGTTGCTTTTTGGGAGAATTGTTATGGCTTATGAGTTTCTCAACACAGCATCTCCATGTATGATATAAAATTAACATAACATTCTCTTTTATGATAACATGATTAATTTTGTATTCATTGAACTATTTTGTTGGAGAATGATTATGCAATCACTCTAATAATCTCTCTATTAAAATCTTCCTTGTTAGTAGTGGTTGTATAGGTTTTTTTAAGCTTAATTTCCAATTTTTTATTCTATCAGGACTTTGGTGGGTCTTATAGGTGATTATTTTGATGGCTATTATTAAAAGAAAATAATAGAATCTCAGGTATTCATTTTTTTTTCTAATTCTAAAAAACAGTGAAATAATTTGTCCCCTCTTGGTTATGGCTTCTAATAATTAGGGAATATGTGAAATATCAACTAATAGAGATACTGTTTTATGAGCTGACCACTAAAGCTCTGTTATTTGGGTAGAAAGAGATTCCCAAAATTGGGTTTGTAGTTTACTATTATTTCATTGCATCTATTATTTATGCTTGTGGTGCAGTCAATCATCTTAATTACCTGGGAGTGTAGGTTACATGGGTCATTGGACCCTGATTCCTTTCCATTTTCGTAAATATGCTCCACTAGGGAAGGTTATTCTATTTTTTATGAGAATGCAATTCCACTTGAATGTATTTGTTTGACATTCAGCCATTTAATTTGTAACCTTTTGATTTAGCAATGATGGTGGCTGTCTAAAGTTTTTCAATTTAGGGATGTGCTTCTTTTTGAAGGAAGTCTGTGTTATTCTATTCCAAACATCACTTGCTTTGATGGGTTTATATGGTAGTAGGTAGATTACACCTAGGGTTTTATGATTGATATTTTTGAAACACAATATTAAAGTAGTCAATTGGTTTATTGTAGGCCCTACATTAATTAGAGTAAAAGATATAAGGGGGGTGCTGTCACTCTGTTGCAATCCCTTGTTGGCTCTTACATTTGACAATAACCAATTTGTCTTCTCTGCTTGCATGGGCTATCAAAGTTTTAAATGTAGCTAGATTAAAAAAATTGAGAAAAACATCAATCATCAATAATAAATGCCATTGAGGAGAAATCTACAGAGCTTCATGTTAGAGTTAAAATTGGCCACAAACGCAGAGATGGAAAGTTGTTGAAGTAGGGTGTCACTTTGCTTCGACACCTCAGCCGTTAGGGAGACTTGTAACCAAAAGAGACATTAGAGGCCCTTGGGTGATATCCCAAGGGTGTGGACTCCGACGGTTAAGTCAGTAATGTCAAGGGAAGAGAATGTGAGTCATAGAGCTTAGTGAGGTGAGGTGAGAGGTCGGTGAGATGAATTGGAGAGCTCGTGAGGTGAGCTGGCGAGCTTGTGAGACATGCATCGAGGTGTCTCGTATTCAGTGCATAGTAATGTAATGCAGTATTATGTTGTGTGTCCAAATGAATGAGGGGCTCACCAATTTATAAGAGAGGGGCTTCTTCCAAGAACCGACACACCTCTCACACGTAGTTGGAGCTCAATCCACTTGTTGTGCCCTTGGTTCACATGTCATGTGCACATTGTATACACATTTTATGCACGTGATAGGCAGTGGCCTGCAAGGAATACACTGACATTGATATTTTGATATGTATGCGTTGCTCATGCATGTTATGAGCTGTTACCAAGTCAGTTCGTCAAGATCAGGTTAGCTAGGCCTGGTTTGGTCATCTCGTCCAGGCCAAGTTAGCTCGACTAAGTCAGGTAAGCTTGGTTAATCACCAGTTTTCTATATTGGTTAATCAAAACTGAATTGATACCTTCAGTTTTTTTAAAATACCGAATCGAAACCAAATCGACCGATTCAATTAACCGAATTTTTTATTTGGTTTTTGTCAGCTTTTTAGTTTGGTTCGATTTTTTAGTTTTTTTCTCACCCCTAGGTTGAGTTAGCATAGTTTGGCCATTGCCCTAGGCCAATTTTACCATCTCTTTGGCTTGGCAAGGGAATTTTCTAGTTGAGGTAATAAAATAAGCTTTTTACTTAGGTTCCCATTGACGATGTCATTTCGTTGGAATTAAAATTGGCCACAAGCATGGAGATGGAAAGTTACCGGAGTAGGGTGTCACCTCAACTTGAAGTGTTAGCTCTACTCGGCACCTTGACGGCTAAGGGAGACTTGAAACTAGAAGAGACATCAAAGGAATCAGGGTGATATCCCAGGGGCGTGGACTCCGATGATTAAGTCAGTAACACCAAGGGAAGAGAAGGTGAGCTGGAGATCTTATTGAGATGAGGTGGGAGCTTGGTGAGATAAGCTAGAGAGCTCCGTGAGAGAGCTGGAGAACTCATGAAAGGTGAGTTGGAGAGCTTGTGAGACATTTGTCGATGTGTCTCATGTTCAGTGCATAGTAGTGTAATGCATTGTTGTGTTGTGTCTCCAAATGAATGAGGGGCTCACCTATTTATAGGAGAGGTGCTTCCTCCAAGAACCAACACGTCTCTCACACGTGGTCGGAACTCAGTCCACTTGTTGTGCCCTTAGTTGACATGTTGTGTATACATTATATGCATGTAGTAGGTAGTGGGCCTGCATGGAATGTGCTTGCGTTGATGTTCTGATCAGCTTGGTCATAGAGATGGAAATTTCACCCTTCCCCACCCTAACTCTAGGGTCAGGGATGGGGTCGGGACAGTATTTGTGCACCCCGCCACGACCCCACCCTAACTATATTATAAAACATAATATATATAATTATTAATATATGCTAATATATTATATTATATTATAATATTAAATATTATATTATACTATATTATATTACATAGTATAAAATAGTTCTAGGTAGGTTTCAAAAAAAAAAAATTAATAAGTAAACAAGTCAGAATGACTAAGGTGGGCGGGGCAAAGTCGGGGATTACCGTTCCCCATGGGGACAAGGATGGGGTTAAGATTTTTTTCCCATCAAGGTTCGAGGCGGGAAATTGAATTTGGGGTTGTGTAGGAGGCAGGCAAAACCCGACCTCGCCTCGCCCCGCCCCACCCTGTTGCCATTCCTACTTGGCCATGTGTTGCTTATGCATGTTATGAGTTGTTACCAGGTTAGCTTGTCAAGATTAGGTTAGCTGGCCAAGTCATGTCAACTCGTTGAAGTCAGGTCATCTCATCTTGGTCAGGTTAGCTTGGCCTGGCCAATTAACAACTTTGCCCCCAGTGTGCTGCCACTTGGCAGTTTTTGACTGGTGGTCAGTTTTGTCCATATCAATTTCAAACATGACCCATGCGGCATTTTCTTGAACGTGAGATGGAATTCATGTTTGGACACTAGACCTTCTTATCTAGATGGAATTCTTAGTAGTTTCATGCTACATTTTCTTGAATGTGAGATAAGATTCAATTTTTATCTTTGGTAGACAAATTTGTGATAATATTTTGTTGACTCACGAGCTCATCCATTACATGAAGAAATCCAAGTCTAGGAACAATTATATGGCCTTGAAGTTAGATATGATGAAGGGTTATGATTAGGTAGAATGAAAATTCCTAGATGAAGTTATGAAAAAGATGGTCTTTGGAGAGGTTTGGAGGAATTGGGTTATGCAATGTGTTTCCACAATCACCTACAAAGTGATTGTTAATGGTTCCCCTAGGAAGTACTTTACCCTTCTCGTGGTCTGATCCAGGGTAGCCCAATCTCCCCTTTTTGCTGATGATAGTTGCTTGCAAAAGCAAATTTAGTTAAGGCTGGTGGAGCTAATTGATACTTTCAAGAAGAATGAATAAGCCTCTTGTAAAAAAGTCAACCAGTTTGAAATTTTTTTCAGTAAAAAAAACAAATTCTTGAAAGATTGCAGAAACTCTTAACCAGAACTTTAGGTATGAAAAGAGTTCATCATCCTTGGATTTACCTAGGTCTTCCATCAAAAGTACAAAGGCCCAAGAAGGAGACTTTTCACTTTGTCATTAAGAGGGTAGCTAGAAGAGTTCAAGGGAGGATGGAGCAGACTTTGTCACCAGATGGAAAAGAAATTCTGATCAAATTAGTTGTATCTGCCATGCTCGCTCATACTGTCTTGCTTCCTCTTAGCTAATTCTGTCTGTCAAGTTATTTCTAAATTGCAAAGGGTTTTCTATTGGGGTGATAGAGACTATGGGAGGAAAATTAGATGGATAAACTGGAGCACTATGTGTAAGAACAAGAATGCTGGTGGTTTGGGTTTACGGGATCCTCAAGCTCTCAATAAAGCTCTCTTAGCTAGACAAGCTTGGAGACTATTGAATAACCATGACACCCTCCTGTAGCAGGTTTTAAAAGCCAAATACTTTCACAAATGTTTCTTTACTAAGGCCTCAATACCTACAAGAAACTCTTGGGGATGGAAGAGCATCTATGTTGGAAGAAAGATACTTAGAAAAGGGTATTTATGGGGGATTGGTGATGGCAACTCTATTAAGATCTGGACTGATCATTGGATCTTGGATTCCTCTGATTTCAAAATTAACTCTAAGTGACTAGTGGAGTGTTCGGTTGAAGGAACTAATGACCTAATTGACAAGGATCAAAAGTCTTGGGAGTTTTCCTTGATTCAAGCGTTGTTCCCCAGTCATATAGATTACCAAAATTTAAAAATCTACATTCCAACAACCGAAGTCTTTGAAAAAGCTTGTTGGACTCTATAAGAAAATGGTAGTTTCTTAGTCAAGAGTGTGTACTGGGTAGCACAC
The DNA here is from genome assembly GCF_000365185.1 of Nelumbo nucifera. The sequence goes on from NW_010729126.1 coordinate 2,421,460, forward strand.
TCCATGAATAGTGAAGTTGGATTAGGAACCAGCCGCTCTGAGAACAGGGACTCTATAGTGAATGTGATCTACCAATTTCAACTCTTTTGTGCCCGCTTTGCTCAACTTCCAATGATGTGTGCTTTGTTATTGGCAATATTAGAGATGAGCTCTTGTTTGTTCCTGTCTTTTTGAATTGTATTTTTCATGTAAGCTGAGGGTGCAAAAAGATGAATGGGTGGATGTTTTGCCCCGGATATGTCTTCTGATCTGTTTCAATCTCTATATCTCTTGTTGTACAAGTTCGACCTTTTGATCTATCTAATGAATGGGTTTCTTTCTTATAAGAAAAAAAGCTTCCTCCTAAAATATCTCGTAAGCTATGTGCCCAATAAGCCATCTAATTCTAACATCTCTTTCCCTCCCATTCTCTCTCTATCTATTTCTATCTCTAACTCTCTCACCATCTAAATACATGCATTTAATTTTTCATCAATGTATTAAAATATTAATGTTTAAGATAAAACCTTTTTTTTAAATAGTTTAAATTAAAACTTAAGTATTGAAATAAGATGAATAAAAAATATATAAAATACTAATAAGAGAAATAATTAATAATACAATAAAACAAATAATAAAACTAGAGTAATAAAACTTAATAAGTAATTAGAAATCTTATTATAATAATAAATAATAATATTATATATATATATATATTAAAACAAGAAAGTCTTTACTTTTTTTCCCTTTTTATTGAATTTTAAGGTTTTTTAATTCCATGTCATTTTAATTCGTTGTCATAGGTTCCCTATAACCTAAATCATCTCATCTCCTAAAATTTTCTCCTAAGCTACCTCCTTCCACTTAAAACTTTCTCCTAAAACATCTCATAAATATATTAAAATACTAATGTTTAAGTTAAAACTTAAATATTGAAATAGGATGATTTAAACATATCTAAAATACTAATAAGAGAAAAAAGAAATAACACAATAACACAAATGATAAAACTAAAGTAACAAAATTTAATAATTAATTAAATATATTATTATAATTATGAATAATATTTTAATATCGTCATGATAAAATTTAATAATCAATGGTAATAATTATATAATTATAAAGTAATAAAACTTAATTTCCATTTAAAATGATTAATAGCATAGAAAATTCAAAATAAATAAATATTTTTTAATCTTAATAATTATTGTTAAAACTGTTAATGAGTAATAAACTTATCATAATATCATAACTTAAATTACACATCAATGAAAAATTATAAATAAATTAAAATTTAATAAAATTAACAAATATTAATGTAAAATTAGTTTAAATTCAATTTAAAAATAATAAAAAATAAATACAACAAGCCAAATTTAGTACGAGATTGACTTCACCTTACCTAGGCCACGTCTTTCTTGCCACATCACCCAACCTCTTCCATTTCACCACCATAACAAAAGTGAAAACTTCCTTCTTCCCTCTCTCAAAAGTATTTCCTTCTTCCCTCTCTCAAAAAGTCTTCTCTTCCGATCCCTTCCCAAATCTAATTTCTTGCCATTGTTTCCATTTTTCTTATTTTCTCTTCCCCAATCATCCTTCACTTTCTTCTTGTTCTCACTATTATTTCCCCTTTTCCCTCTCCCAAATAAAATTCTCTTCCTAAGTTCCTTTGCTCATCGTCGTTTAAGGATCAAAGGGACATCACTTGCATTAGTTAAGGTAGGTAAGGCCTGTTCACGTTAATCACATGTTATTCTTCATTGATGGGAGATCAAATCAGCCCCCCACAACATCCCACATCACATCCGGCTGTGTATTAGGAACATCTCTCCATGATAACCAGAAATGATGATATCATTAATGGGAGATGTTCCTAATACACAGCAGGATGTGCTATGAGACTGTTGTGGGGGCTGATTTGAACTCCATTGACAGTCAGTTTACGGGTAAATTCTTTCTTTCTTTTTTTCTTTTTTTTTCATTTTATTCTATATTGGTTGTTGTCGATCCAATAAACTGGTTTAGTTTTCTCTTTGAAATCTAATTAATCTTCATCGATCACTGATTTTTGAATCTATATATTTCAATAAAAGTCACTGATTTCAACAGGTTAGACCCATCCTCTCCCACCATCAATATGCATGAAGTCTGATCGGTTTGGTATCGAAAACGATGACCAAGAACACTCACTGGCATCCGTACAGTGATAACCATGAGGAGTGCCATCATTTTGCTACAGTAGAAGAAGGCTTGACAACTACTGTGTTTGAGACTTCAAGTGAACACTATAGCTATATTAATGGATTAAGAAGAAAGGGTTCTTGGCTGGAATCTAACGCAAATACGATCCAACCCAGATACGACTTATTTTGGAAATTTTTGTAAATAACCAAAATAAGTCACTGAATTATTGGAAAAATAATGAAATTACTTTAAAAACGAAATCCAATTTACTGGAAATTTTTGATTTTCAGTAATTCATTATTCATAATAATAATAATAATAATTACATTCTTATATTTATTCTCTAAGGTGTGGTTGGGCTTGAACCTCTACAGCTTCACAGAGATATATTTGGGTTTCACTAGCTTACCTTGGATTTGGCCCATTTAAAGCCCTGTTAAAAATATTTAAGGTAACTTCTCGTTGTACTTACTTTTCATGCAGTGCAGAACCAAGATGAATATGGGTTAAAAGTCTAGCTTCCGTTAGTGGGCCAATTGCTTTAATTGGAGCCTGAAGCCCTCACAGCTCACCACTTGTTTCATATTTCAAATGTTTATTGCAAGAACACACGGTAGCAGCCACATTTCATGATGGTTTTTGGCCTAATTAGGGTGTCCAATTTGGGGCCCATTCAATGGTGGGTACCTCTCATTTGATTATCGGAGGACAAGCTCTGGAACCACAGACCATTTTATGGGTCGCATAGTGTTAAGGTACACCAGGCTTACTACCAGTCCCAAGCGTAGACCGAGTTAGAAGGGACAGACCTTCAGCATTCCCCAATAGGCAAAACTTTCTCAGTCCATCCACAACCAAACGGGAAGGACCTCAGTCTAGCCAAACACTGACTATGAAAACCACGCATCCTTCATTGGATAGTATTACTCTAAGCTTCTTTGTTCAGTGTCGAGCCCATCCTACCTTCTGTAATTTTTTAGGAACTGAATTTGAAAGCCCAGTGTTAAAGTATATTGAACAAGCCCATCAATCAAATTCAATAAATACATGAAAACCATTCTTAGGGTTTGTTCTTTTTTTGGATTTTGAGAAGGTGGAAAGTTGATGAATAAGATTTTATTTTTCATTGATTAAGATATCCATGTCTTTTTAGATTTATGTGGGGTTTATGAAAAATTTATTTTTTTGGAGATAAATAATTTTTTCATGTGAGAAAAATTGCCAATACTTGGATGGGATAAAATTCTCTTTTAACAATGTCTTTTTATGATTAAAATGGTCTTCGTATTTTTTATCTGTGAAACGAAAGAACTTTGATAAATGTATTTACTCAGATTAATATTTTTCAAGAAACATATACTCAGATATATAATTTCCCGAAAAGCGAACGAGGCCTTAAATTGAATGAACATCAAAATAAAGTATAAAAGTATTCTCCCTATTGCTTAAATCAACAAGGCCCATAGTTGTCCTTGAAATTAAAGAGGCACCATCGCCACTGATAAAATTGTAAGCCCTTATTTGTATTCCTACTCTTATGACTGAGATGGGCTTCTATCAGGACAAATCTGTATCCACACCATTCTAACCTTTTGCAACTTTGCATTGAGAATATCTCCCCATGAAATAAAACACGCGAGTATGAATATATTCTCAATGCAAGGCAGTAAAAGCTGCCTGAATGTGCTTTGCCCTGACTGAAGCCGAACTCCTTATGACTGGTGGCAGCCTTGCCGTTTCTGGTAAGAGTCGTGATTCCACAGAACTTAAGTGGACAGGTGGAGATCCAACAATAAACTAGGGCATTTGTGATGGTAGGCGGTCTTGAAGCTGCTGATCCACCAATAGACTGGTGGGAGCCTCGCAATGAGGTTGCTGATCTCCTTGAATCATCTTCCTTTTCATGATACCTGCTTTGGTTGTTTTCGTCAATATTTACATTCTTTCTTTCATTCTTTCCTTTCTCTCTTTTATTTATTTGGGGGAGGTTAGTAAAGGGTCTTACCTTAGTTAAGCATTCGAAAGGTATTCTCATGAAAAGATAAAGCTCATACGAATTCTTTATTGAAAGCATCTTTTGTCTTTTCCCCTAGGGATTGTGCCCTGTTCATCAAAAGTTGTGTTTCTCTTACATCTTGACGAGTTAGGAGAAGAATAAATTTCTTTCATAACCTTGAATTTCATCAAAAGTTGTATCAATTGGTACAATCTAAACTGGGTCAGGGCAGATTCGGTGCTAACCTAATTAGAAACACCTTATTCCAGTTCTCATCCAGTTCAGCTCTTATCTCCTTGCTAAGTCTCTTATTATTTATAGAGAGGAGAGGTGTCGGTTTCGGTCAGTGAAATGTCCGTTCTAACAGCTTTTACAGTCTTAATATCTCGGTACTTATGACTCAGTTAGGAAGGAATGTATTGCAAAATCATGTATTTTGTATTATTTTATATATATATATAGTTATACTCTTACAAATGTGCTGGGCAACAATTTTTACACGTCAGTGCGTCACAGACAGGCATATTGCAGAATTTTCAGTATACCCTCTAGGTGAGGCAAATTTACCAGATATAATCCCCCAAAAATGGGACATATAGCGCTTTGTTATTGGTACAGACGATTGGGCCATATCAAATTCCTTGTTCAAAGTGGCATTACTCTTTGTATTATTTTATTATTGCATGTTTCTCTTCCCTTCCAAGAAAGTAGAAAGTGTGCTCAAGGTTCAAAGTTCAAACAAGTTATAAAAAGGAGGATAAGACATGAATAGGACAGCTATCCCTTTCATGAATTAGATTTATGAGAAAGAAAGAGAGAGGAGAGAGAGAGAAAGAGAGAATGCCATGCATATATATTAAGGTTTAAAATATCAACATATATCGCCTTGTATCAGCCAATATATATTATATCGGGAGTTTTTCATAATATGTCTCTATAGAGAGTGTATCGGGGTTTTAATTGGTTCAAGGGATGGATGAACCTTAAATCGGCCTTTCTAAATTGGATTTAAAAAAAAAAACTAAAAAAACAAACGATACTGCCTGATACATCTCTACCAGCATATCGGACGTATCAATATTTTAAACCTTATGAGGGTCCAGAAGATCTCTCACCTACTCCAACTTGAATGTGAACACACTTGCATGTTTGACAAACCAAAACGAAAGGATAAACAGCTTGTCTGCTTGGACTGGTTTTGGATGGTGTGAATGAGAACACTTGCCAATTTCCACAACGTTGAGAGATTGTTGCAAGTTGGCTGCAGCTGGCTATCTAAGAAAAGCCCATGACCTCTCTCAAAAAAAGGGTTATCATCATCTGTTGTGATGTGGATGCCATGTATTCGCCACATATATTCTTCATTTTTTTATGGTTTAAACAACCCCTCCGAATTATCCCTTCCATTGAGTACAAGTCAAGATTCTATTTAGACAAAAGCCATTCATATTTTATAAAGCTTTTGCTAGAGAAAAACAGAAGTAAATTAAGTTTTAGAAACCCCAATCTATTCAATTAAATAAATTCAAATTAGTCTGTAATGCAATATTATAAGTGGGTCTTAATGAGGTTTCAGCACTGCAGTTCTTGCCGTCGACGACCGGCGGTGGTCAAGTTGTGGACTAGTGGTTGGACGATATTCCGAATGACAGGAACCACACATGCGTGGCATTACGACGAATATATACCCATCAGATGGCAATTGGTTGAGTCAAGTTGATGCTTGATGGCCTTCGAATCTATACTGAAAATATTAGTTGGGTTTGCTTATACAGAGTTTGTGCAGTAAAAAGACGCAAAATATATAGCTAAAAATATTTCAATCATAGAGGCTATTTTCCTGATTACCCATTAACAATAAAGAACAAGCTAGCAGACCCATTTTGTCTTATCTGACATTTTATCATCTTTTTCTTCCTTTTCTATGGTACATGTAGATATATAGTTGATAGTACCCAAATCTCTATCAAGGTTGTTCTTTCTTCCAATTAATCAATTTTGTGTGTTTGGACCAAGGCAGCAATTTCTTGTGGCTCATGATGTTGAGATCGAATGATGTGGATATATAGAAACCGATACAATCATACAAATATGGAAATATTTGTAAATAATTGGTTGTAACTATTCTTGTAGAGATGGAAAGTATATCGAGGAATTGTGCTGTGGGACACAACATGTCTCTAGAAAAGTCTTCACCATCCAAACGGTCTACTAGATTGACGTAATTTCAATTCCCATCAACGATGATAAAGTATTTGTAGGGTATTAATTGAAGGGTTGTTTCGCAAGTCTTTTTGGAAAGATCTTTTAGTAGTTATGACAGTCAAAAGATGTATTGAATTTTTGTAGTAAGTTTGGCTATCGCACATCTTTCTGTGTCTTTCCCCATAAAAATAAACTGAGAAAGGTGAAAACCTCCATTTAAAATTTTTTAAAATCGGGCTTTTTGCATCTTTTCAGTGCACTGACTTTTGACGTCTAAATTTGTTACGAATCAAACAAAAAAAACACCATAACACGATTTACTCGACTTATAAACAGACGAAAGACCAAATGAAAAGACACACCAAACGAGGCTATATAAATGATAGCAATAACACGTGAGATGTGCACGTGGAGAGGCAATAAAGGAGTTTAATTGTGCTTTGTGTCTATGTCTCATTTTAAAAGCTTATATTATTATCCGTGAGGCATGCATGTGAGTTGGACATGTTATAGATTGATGACTTTTGATACACCAATGAAGCAATGATTAGGCAGAAAGAGGATAGGAAGGGAATAAGTTATCAGTAAGGGAATAAAGAAAAATTAAAAGGGTAGTGGTGAAACATCAAGGAGGGAATTATTATTATTATTATTATTATTATTATTATTATTATTATTATTATTATTATTGTATTGTATTGTATTGTATAATTCGATTAGTTTTAAGAGATGTGGATGAAGATATTTGCTTTCTCTTTCTCTCTGATTCTGCAAATTATGTTTATCATGGTCAGTATGGTGATGGGCATAACACCTTTCCTTAATGAGCTTATTATCTCTGTAGTGAAGGGCTTTTTTATTTCTTTTCTTTTATTAAATGGAATCTGATTTCAGTCCTCGGTAGGGGTGCAAGTTGGGCCGAGTTAGGTTGGGTTGATGTCAATCCTAACTAATCCAATCAAAGTTGTTGATTCTCCTATAATAATACAACCTATTTTGTTTTCTTGGACGGTCTTGATTTGATTTAGTTTCTTCACTTTATTAAGCTAAAATGTTCGTTTTTTTCTTAGATTTTAGGTTAATAAATTGAGCTTCATTGATTTTATTATTATTATATATAAGGATAAAGCTGGTGGAGAAGTATATATATTTGGATTAGAGAATATTTTTGAAATCCACCAAAGAAAGGTTGTGAGTTTATTTTAACCCAGGAGTGCAAGCCAGCAAGCCTGGATAAGGAGGGTTGTTTCAGATTGGCATCTTGCACTAAAATTTTTATCAAACTTTAATGATCATATCCGACCCATTTAATTGGAATAAGGCTTGGATGATGATGATTAGGGCCTCATTCTTTTGTTGGGAACATATTTATCCATGTTTTATCGTTAGAAAATTTACTTGGTTAAGTGATACAATTTTCTATTTCCATGTTCTTTTACACCAACCACTTTCTCTAGAAAAGTTGACTGCTTTTCTGTTATTATTACCTTTACCCTTGGACTAAAATGAACAAATTTCGACTTTTTTAAGCCGGCTTAATGGGCTAAAATGGGCTCTACTCATCCTATCTTTTAGGCCCAAAATTTTTTATGGTCAACTTCCTTTTAAATTCACTATAAAATTCATCAGCATGCCATGAATTCACTGGAGAATACCTTAGTCCATTGTGATGAGAAAGGGATCAAGATAGTAGCCAACAGGATATGGGATAAATGTGAGAGGTACAAGTGTCATTTGTGTGTGTTGAGTTATATGTGCTAGAGGGACATTTTACTCCCACAACAATTTGGATAGCTTCCCTCCTTAATGGGAGAGTGATTTATTCCACCAAAGAGAATGGAAAAACTTACCCAGGAAAGTGGAGAAAAAATTTAACTAATGTAAAATGCATAAGTACCAGCAAAAGGATGAGACCTTAAAGTGATTCATAGTTTGAAGAACTTGCTCTATATTTTGAGTGTATTGTATCAGAATATTTATAGAGAAGATTTAATATGATAAGATGATACAACGTATATAATTTGAATGTAAATAAATCACAACAAAATTGAGAGTAGAAAGGATTAGCCTTATCATGAGAGAGAGTTATCTATAACACCCCCCTTCAAGCGAAACAGGGAAGGATGAACAATAAGTTTGTCCCGAAGCAACTGAAACCACTAAGAAGAGAGATGTTTGGTGAGAATGTTTGCAGTTTGGTCATGGGTGTGAATTAAGCGAACTTGGAGTTGCTTGTTTGTGACCCGTTCATGTACAAAATGAAAGTCCAATTCTATATGCGTAGTTCTTGCATGAAAGATGGGACTAACAGCTAAGAATGTGGCACTGAGGTTATCACACCACAGTGTGTGTGGTAGGGCCATTGGGATGAAAGCCAAGCTCTTATAGTAACATCTGAATCCAAGAGGCTTCAGCAGGCGAGGCAGCAAGACTTCTATACTCAGACTCGATGCTTGATTGAGAAACCGTTGTTTGCTTCTTGGAACTCCATGATATAAGGTTGGGGCCAAGGAAGATGCAAAAATCTTATTGAGAGCGACAACCATTGGGGCAACCAGCCCAATCAACGTCTGAGTATATGGAGAGATGAAGCTCCTTGCAAGGTCATATCAAGAGACCATGAGATACTAAAGGATGCGCTTCACTGTTGACCAATGACCAATGGTGAGGGCTTTTAAAAATTGGCAAACTTTGTTCATGGAAAAGGAAATTCCAGGCTGTGTTATAGTGAGATATTGCAAACTGCCCACAACGCTTCTATACGTGGTGGGGTCATGTAGCAGGTCCCCTGAGTTAATAGAAAGTTTTAAAGCAGTAGACATAAGTGTCAGCATTAGTTTAGCATCTTGCATATTTGCTTTGTTGAGGAGGTCTTAGACATACTTATGTTGACATAGATGTAAGCCATCTAAATGATATTGGGCTTCAATTCTAAGGAAATAGTGTAGGGGGCCTAAATCATGCATGACAAAAATAAAACCCAAGGATTGAAGAAATTTGTCAATAGCAACAGAGTGAGAGCCCATTAGTAAAATGTTATCAATGTAGATGAGTAGCATGAGAGTGAATGATGATGTTTTGAAGAAGAAAATAGATGAACCATTTCTAAACTCAAAAGAGAAGAAAATCACGAAGGTGGTGGAACCAAGCATGGGGTGCTTGCTTGAGCCCATATAGAGAGTGTTGGAGTTTGCAAATATGATGAGGAGCCCGAGGATCAATAAAACCAATTGGTTGACACATGTAAACATCTTCATTGAGAAATCCATGTAAGAAGGCATTGCTAATGTCAAGTTGTTTGATGGACCATCTGTGAGTGAGAGCCAAAGACAATATATGTCGAATGGTAGTGGGCTTTACAACTGGGCTAAAAGTTTCATCATAATCCAACTCAGCTTGTTGGCTATAGCCTTTGGCCACTAGGTGGGTCTTGTAGTGAGCCATAGAACCATCAGGATTCCTCTTAATATTTTAAACCCACTTATTACCAATGATATTCTTGCCAATAGGTAAAGGAACAAGAACCCATGTGTATTCTTGACTAGAGCCTGAAATTCTTTTGCCATTGCAACCTACCACCTAGGGTCCTTATGGGCTTGGGTATAGGATGTAAGTTCGATTTCAAGTAAAGGGATGGCTAACACTGCATATTTTGGGTTAGGTTTAAAAATACTAGATTTGAGTTTGGTAGTCATAGGATGAGTGCTCATAGGATTTGATAGAGGTAATGACGGTGATGTAAGCTGGTTGTTGGATGGTGAAGAAACAAAAGTAGTTTGAACTAATGGGACAGGTTTGGTGGCTCACTAGAAGCAAGAGATTGAGCTAGAGTACTTGATAAAGTAGTGGAGGGCATGGAAAGCATACCTAAAGGTGAACTAGTAATGGACTCCGAAGGACAAGGATGAAAGATTGGTGGAGATCCAATGGTGGGAGCAAGTGTGATTGCTGGAGAGGAATTGTTCTCCTGATGTAGGAATGGAAACACTTCTTCATGAAAGACATGTCATGAGTAATAGATATACCACTTGGTAGGTGCATGCACTTGTAGCCACGATGATTGGTACCATAACCTAGAAAAACACAAGACATCGGCTTGTACTCCAACTTGTTGCTATTGTAAGGTCAAAGATACGAGTAGCAAGCACATTTGAAAATATGAAGAGTGGTGAAAGCAGATTGCTAATAATACAATTTCTCAAACGGAGATAGTATGCCAATAATTGAGGAAGGTAGGAGATTTGTGAGATATACTATAGTCTCAAATGCTTTAGGCCAGAATTTGGAAGAAGCTTGGGCATTTGCAAGTAATGTGAGACCAATTTCGATGATATGTTGGTGTTTTCTTTCAATAGAGCCATTTTTCTCTAGTGTGTATGGGGAAGAAAAGCATTGAATTATTCCTGAAGAGAGAAGAAGATGACCAAGTTGGCTATACTCAGTACCACCACCAGTTTGAAGCATTTTAATTTTGTAATCAAATTGATTTGCCACCATAGATTTAAATTGAGTGAACAAGAGTGGCACATCTGACTTGCATGTCATAGGATAAATCCATGTGTATTTACTAAAAGCATTAACAATGTGAAAATAATAACGAAATCCATTGATTGAAGAACAAGGAGCGGGGCCCCATACATTAGAGAAAATAAGCTTCAATGCTTTGGTAACAATAGTAGAGCTACAAGAAAAGGGATGCGTATGGCTTTTGCTGAATTGACAGTGGTGACAGGGAGAAAACCACTTATTTGTGACAGGTAATTGAAACTTGGTGATGAGATGCTAAGTAATTTTAGGATTTGGGTGGCTAAGCCTTTGATGCCAAATAGAAGGATTGGTGTGTTATGAAACCTCTTGGTCTCCATGGTGAATGAGTGGCATGCTGGCTCTACACTTGATGCTAGCCATTTTTAATTGATCCTTGGAGAAGATTCTCTCCCATGGTATTGGCCTTATCACAAAAACCAAAAGAATTAAAAACAAATGTTGCATCATTGTCATGAGAGAATTGAGATACAGAAATCAAATTCTTCTTAATTTGAGGCACATGAAGAGTATTTCTTAATGCAAGATAACCTTGTGAAGTAGGTAAAATAGCATGATCAATATGTGAAATTTTCAAACCCTTGGCCATTACCAATAGAGATCTGATCATTCCCACGATATTCTTGGTGTAGAGATAAGTTTCCAAGCTCTGATATCATGTGATTTGTGGCACTCGAATCTAGGTACCAATTGAGATCACGACTGCCAGTAGAGGAGGAAGCAACCATAGTAAACCATTTGAATGACCACCAAGCATATCAAAGAAACGCCTGCAGGTGCAATAGTGTGGCCATGATAGTTGCATAGTTGACAGACTACTATGTTATCTTTCTGATAATTGGAAGAACGATGAGAATTATCACCTTGATTGCTTCTTTGGTTACTATTGTTGTAATTTCTAGGCTTGTTGTTACTTTGTTGTTGTCGTGGCTTCTCATTGTTGTAGTTGTTATATGTATTAGAGTGAAGGCCACGTTGCTCATTTGTTCCCTTGCTTGCAATGTTTGTAGTCATTGATGAAGATTGGAGATGGCGTTCCATGCGTTTTTCATAACTCATGAGAAGGCTTTGAACATCAGCTATTAGTTGTTCATAAGAAGGCCCAATCCGACCAAACTGACCAACCTGGACTGACCCAACCCGAGTCGGTCGGGTTATCTTCAGCACTGGTCGGTTTCGATTTTCTTGTGTGAAAACCAAAACCGACCCGAACTAAACCGACTTAGTAGTTAGTTCCTATTTCCTAGTTAGTAGTTACAACGTACTTAGTTCCTACTTAACTAAGTTGTCTCTATCCTAATTACAACCTAACTTAATTTCTAGTCTTCTAGTTAGGAATAACATTAATGGCAAGTATTGTAAGACAAATAGACAATGAATTTTTTTGGAAAAGTTTAAAGAAAAGAATCAAAAGATCCTAGTTTCTATGGTCTTTTACACCAAATAGGCAACCAATTATAATTAGAATTAGATGTCATTTTTTACTTAGATTAGAAGGTTTATTGAAATATACAAATTTCAGTTTTCTTTCTCTAATACAGTTTGACTTTCTATTTTCTTGATAACTTCTATTCTAAGTTTCTAACTTGGTCCACCCCCATTATTGCAGTTGAGTTTATGTCAAGCATGGTTGAACTTAGAGCCAAAACCGACCCAAACCGACTCAAACCGACAAGGTCGGTTTTGCTTAACACTGGGTCGGTTTCGGTTTCAAGTTCAAGTAACCCGACCAGGTCGGATTGGTTGCAAAAACCTCAGTAAACCGACCCAACCCGACCCGTGAACAGCCCTATCAGCTATAGAGAGATCGTCAAGTCTACTCATGACAGATATAAAAAAAGGATCGTACTCTAATCTAAGACCACTCAACATATAGTGAATTAGGTCAGCATCTGAGATTAGATAACTTGAAGCTGCCAAGGAGTCTACAAGACCCTTAATTTTTTGTATGTACTCAACCATCGTCATGCCTCCTTTTCAAATATGAGCTAACTTAATTTTGAGATCATGAATGTGTGATTTGTTAGATGATGAGTGCAAATCATGCAGTTTTTTTTTTCCAAACTGAACAAGAGGGTTTACAGCCTACAACTTAGGCCATGACTGGTTCTGTGAGTGTTGAAAGGATCCAACTAAGGATATCTCTGGGTTTACTCTCCTAGAAAAAGACGATTCCTTCAAAAACTAAGGACAGGGGAAGTTGCCATCAACATACCCATGTATCCAAAGTCCTCTGAGTGCTGGTTCAAATTGGGCTGTCCAAAGAATATAATTATCTCTGGTGAGCTTCATAGTGATGAGCTGAGAGAAACTACTAGTAGAAACCATAGGTGGAGTGATGGTTAAGGTCTGTGTTGCTGTGGAGTCACTGGAATGAAGAATAGCTGCATTGTTGTCCATGGTGCTCAGAGAAGACGCAACTCTATGATGCTCTAATACCATAAAGTGATTCTCAGTTTGAAGAACTTGCTCTATATTTTGAACGATATGTATTGGAATATTTATAGAGAAGATTTTACATGATAAGATGATACAACTGTATAAAATTTGAATGTAAATAAATCACAACAAAAACGAGAGTAGAGAGGATAAACCTTATCATGAGAGAGAGTTATCCGTAAAAGACCTACAAGGTTTTTGCCTTCAAATTTAAAAAATGTTTAGACATATAGATATAAGTAAATGTATTGATGGATGCATAATTGCATACATGCATGCATAATATTTATACATACGAAGATATGTCAGATTCAGGATGGATTGTCCAAGAATTCAACCTTGATCCAATCGAGTGAATTGAACTTGTCACTTGGACAAATGCATGCATCATCGATCAGTGCTTCTTGGGCCTTGGGCATATGTGAAAGCTCCTTCTAGGCCATAGAAAAAGGTGGAAGTCTTGAATATGAATGCATATATCTAATTTTATCCCCATGAATTAGGATAAAATGAAGGTCGGGGAGAGAGAGAGAGAAAGTGAGTGAGAAAAGACCCCTTCCTATAATTCTTACCCACCTAGTTGTCGACTAAATAGATTTGAGAAAGATTTGGGTTGAAGACTTGAAAATGAATTGCCACATGGGAGGAAGCAACTTGTTCACTAATGGGAGGAAGCCTTCATTAATTGAAGGAAACTGGGTCTTTAGGGAGTATTTTCTAGTTTGAATTGCTTTGCTATTTTTCTTATGTTAATTTTTGGTCTTAGGTGTTATGGCTTCACGGTTACCTTGCTTTGTTATGCTTTGGGCTTTGCTTGTTTTCATAAGTTTTCTTGTCTTTAGACTTCTAGCTTGTTCTCTCTAATTAGTGTTGGGGTCCAGTTTTTATTTATTTATTTATTTATTTATTTATTTTGTGCAATGTAACATCTAGCCTAAGGTAGGCGGCTTATGTTGGAGGTAAGATGCACTCTACCAAATGAATGGATTTTCTACCCTTATGACATTGACTATAATCATAATGATGGGATAGCGAAACCACCTCTCATATCACTGCTATTCTGGTTTGAATCTTAATCTTCCTTCTCCCTCTGGTTCTTGTCATAAGTCATCCTTCTTGGCCTTCCTCTCATTGGCATTTCTTCCTTCATCCAGGTTTCCTTTCCTGCTGGTTGTATGAAGAACATGGATAATCTCCAATAGGATTTCCAAGAAAACCTTCAAGGGGTCAAAATATTAGTGTAGGCCTAGTCAATATTAAGTAACATATACCCTTGAATGATCAACAACAATGGCAATATTCCTTCATTATTAGATTGTTTCCCCATATCATGGACTAGTTTGAGCAAGTCGAACTTGGAATCTTTGGCAAATGGAAGTTTGTGTTCAAATTCATGACTTACCTTTTGAAATCCTATCTATTGTGTGTGTTCAAAGGTTATTCCTATTGATAGAGCTCTCCCAACGAGAGTCTTTTTCAGTCCAGTGAACTAGGTGAAGTTTTGGTATGAAAACCTTCTGTGGGTTTGTTATAACCATGGTAAAGTTGAACATTTGAGGGCAGCTCCTATGATTGATACTTTCATAGGAGAACCATGAATCACCCAGGGTCGCGGTTGCAATCTGGGATTACAATGCATACTTTTGGACTCGATTAGCGTCATGATTTTCTTCCTCAATCAATATAGATCCCTCCTTAACAACCTCATCAACCTCAACCAGCCCCTCCCGAGGTGGGTAAACACCCATTTCATGATAATCCAAATCAACATAGTAGAATCACTTCATTAATGGTTTCACCCAACCTATCCACATCTTCTGCTTCTATTGTGCGAAGCATATTTCACGTCTCTCTAGAGATGTATCATAGGGATGAGCAAGCTCAGGTTACCTTGAATAGGGTCTTCTTGGAAGATAAGGAAAACTCTTCTATTGGGGCTAGGGGAAAAGGCCTTGTATAGACTTGCTTTTTTCCTTCAGAAATAGATGAAGACATGTCAACACTACCGGTTTATGATAGACTTCAGAAATAAGGGTGGTAGGGTTCTTCATGAGTCTGACGAAACCTATCAAACCGATCCGATCCAACCCAAACTGGTTGATTTCCTAAAGTTATTGGTTAGTTTAGGTTTATGAATTTGAACAACCCAACTGATCAGATCGATTATGATTTTTAAATTTGAAAACTGAAACTGAATCGACTTTGCTTATTAATTTTTTAATAGCTTAATATAGGTTAATAGGTTTAGTTGTTTAGGGAGATAAGACTATAAAAGGCTTCAAGCCAGGAAACAAGTGTTGACTTCTCGTTGGAAGCTTGAAGGTATTCAATGCGTCACAACTCCCCACCCTCTCTACTTTTACCTCTTTTGCTTTGTCTAGTGAACATGAGCATTGATGCAAATAAAATTTTAAATTTCAATTACAAAAATGTCTCTTTCTTTTTAATACAATCTAGTGGGGTTATGAGGTCAATCCTTCGCCGCTGGTGGCTTCGTCGTTTACGGTGGCACCGGTTAGAGTGAAGGTGCCAGTGAGCTTGGAAGTGCTAGGGTTTCGAAATGAAAAGAGGAGAGGGGGAGTTTGAACTCGTGAAGACAAATAAATGAGTTTTGTCTTTTTTGCTTCCAGTTGAACCAGACGGAATTGGTTGACGGACCTCCAAACTCGCCCCTTACACATTCAATGTCGAGTTCGACGTGGCCAGACATGATTGGCTGGTGCACTTGACCAGTGCACCCACAGGTGCATAGAACGTGGACTCAGAATATACACCCCAAATTGCAGAGAATGTTAAGGCATCAACTTCATATGGGTTTTGTTCCTCCTAAAGTTAAATATCTAGGGGTTCCTCTCAAATGGGGTAGAAGTAAGCATTCATCCTTGGAGTTCATCATTGATAACCTCAAAGCCAAGTTAAGTAAATGGAAAGCCACTACTTCAGCTTAGACCTGTTCATGGGCCGGGTAGCCCATGGCCTGGCCCGGCCTGGCCCGCACCCCGGCCGGGCTTGGTCATATAATTAGGCCCGCAGGCCTGACCTCGGGCTTAACACAGTAAGCCCAACTATGTTTCGGGCCGGGCTCGGGATTTGTCAAAAAAGCCCGGCCCGAGCCTGGCCCGGCCCGGCCCGACTCAGTATTATATATTTTATAAAATATATAATATGTATTTTATATATTATATAAAATATATAAATGATATAATATTTATTAAAATATATATTTATAATTTAATATATATATATATATATATTATTCTTTTCTTTATAATTTTAATCTATCTCTCTCTTTATTCAGCTGCTACAACATTAATAATAATAATAATATAGGCAAAATTTTGGGCCCGGGCCCAGGCTCGGGCTTCGGGCTTTTTATGAGGGCCGGGCTCGGACCCAAATTGTAGGCCCGATGGTCGGGCTGGGCTCGGGCTCGGGCCTTAAAAAATTTTGTTAATACACAGTAAAAGCCCGGCCCGAGCCCAGCCCGGCCCGGCCCGAGCCCGGCCCGGCCCGGCCCATGAACAAGTCTTTCAGCTCAAGCAAGTCGACAAGTCTTTATTTAGTTTGTACTTCAATCTACTCCAATCCATTGCATGAGTGTTATTGAATTTTTGTCAAAAAATATTGAACAGATGGATAAAATATTAAGCATTTCTGGTGGAACTCCTATCCTAATGAAACAAAGTTCCGTTGGTGTGGTTGTAATATACTTTGTCAGCCCAGATCTCCTAGTGACTTGGAATTTAAGGATACCCATTCAATTAACAGAGTGCTCTTAACAAAATTAGCTTGGAGATTTCCTATCGAACAAGAGAAACATTGTGCTAAAATTTGAAGAGCTAAATATTTGGACTTAAAGGAGTATTTTCCTTTTTGATTCAAGGCCACTACTTCTCCTTTTCTGGAAATCTATAGCTCATATGCAAAGAGGATTTCATACTGAGGTAGGGTTCTTGGTTACCTAAACTTAAGAAAGCATTTTGACAGTTCCTAGTGTTAAGATGAACCATTCTTATAAGATGATCCTTGCTTTGGTGTCTTCTTAACTATCTAATTTGCCTATCTCTTAGCTTTTGATTGAGTGTCACTGGAACCCTTAGCCAATGACTCAAACCTTCTTACTAGAGATAGCTACTTGTATCCTCCATACTCCAATTTTTCCATTGGATCCGAAGTGTAGGTGGATTTGGTTACCAGGGAAGTTAGGAAAATTCTCCACTAAACAGTACTATTTAGAAATGAGAAAACCGACATCTCATGCATCCTTTTACTCCTAATCAAAGAGACGCTTTCTTGGGATCTAGAGAGACAGAATGCTTCCAATGTTCAAATTGTTTTTGTGGAGAGTTATTAATGATTATCTCCCCACTAAGAATAAATTCGGCTTATCTAATGCAAGTATGCTTTGTTCTTTTTTCTAGCAAGAAGAGGAGCTCAATGAGCATTTGTTTTTTTCTCTACCTATTTCCCAGAGCTATTTTATTTGCCTCTCTATGGAATATTGTGTTCTATGATTAATATGCTGAATAGTATATATTTCTCAAGAGTTTAAATGTTCTATGATTCTAAGTTGGATTGGTATGGCTTTCTAGCTACTATATTTGGCACATTAAAAAAGAGATGGTTTTCTCTAGTTGCAAGATGAATGTTCAGTAGGTCTTTATGTGTATTCAAACCGTTTTCTTGTGCAGGTTAGCTCCATAAAATTGTTCCATCCATCCTATAAGTACATGTAATTCATCATTAGTAGAATTGTAATAGAAACCTTGGATAAGTACCTCATAAAAAAACTCTAGACGGAGAGAATGCTATGATCAAGTTGGGCAAGACGATAACCAATATCTAAGGTACTAGAACAACTGATACACCTCTATAACAACATGATGACACTTTACAAAGGCAATATAGGGCTCATACACTTGTGATGAGCATAAAGTACCTTCCGGGACCTAAGATGAGCATAAAGTGTCATTCAAGACTTGCAATGAGCATAAAATGACATCGCAGGTTTGTGATGAATGCAGAACATCATCCACACCCTACAATGAGCATAAAGTGCCATTCAAAACTTACAATGAGCATAGGATAGTGTCACATGCCTATAATATATGGTAGATGAAGCTCAAAGCCAATGGTACCTATTCACAGTTGACTTATGCTTCTCACAGTCACAGTAAGCTGTGGCAAGGCACCTCGAGGATGACTAATGAGATACTCAAATATGTCAGCCGACCAAAGACCTTGTCCCCGACATGTGGCCACGAGAAAACCCATGAAGAAATGTAGCCAACATTTGCCATGTGAGAATCCTCAGGGAAAAGGAAACTCTATTCCTAAAGGATCTCGTTGGACACATGATGCAACCCTAGTAAAGTTCACTCGATAGCTAACGTGAGAGCCAAAATCTCCTTCCCTAATAAGCGAAGCTCTCTTTTAGACTCTTCTCTTTATAGTCTCGGAATCCCCTTTATAAAAAAGGGGAAGAGACAAACTGCGGAACACAAGAGAGAATTCTCATAATCCACTAGTCAAAAATCCCTTAGCCTTATTTTCTCTAGAGAATTAAGCTTGCTCGTAATCCTGACTTGAGACTAATCCCACCTTCATCTTTCAAGGAGACCATTCTCTATTGCCTTACCACCTCTCCTACACATCCTTTAAGCAGAACTTACAATTCCTTTAGGCCGCTTGTTAATATCTCTTCTCTAATAAGTCATATTTTCTTTATAGATGAAGGAATTTGGCTTAAATCATCTCAGCACTTTTGGAGGGCTTACTTACACTATTTCTTTGGTTTTCTCTACTTTTGGGTTTGGGGAATGGTTGGCATGGGGTTCTGCTTTTCGGTTTTCTGGACTGCTTTTGGGTTTGGGCTAATCCAGCTCATCAAATTGTATCCCTAATACTCAGTAAATGGTTGTGCGGTAAGAAAATTATTAAGTGTATTAATTTATAATTTTTTTATTTAACTATATAGATGAATTGTTAAAAGATAAAAATAGGAATTTTTGATTAAAAATATACAAGAATCATGTGAACCCTAAGAACTTTCTCCCAACGTTCTATTTCTCCCCTATGTCCCATCAAAAAGGTAGCTCTCTCCGAAAGATAAAACCATTCCGTTACAAACTTTATTATTTAGCTAGGATTGATAGAATAAATCAATGTTCCAATGTGAGGATTGTAATTATATGAGTAAATAAAATATTAAAGGGTATAGTAATCAACACAATATGCCATTCTGCCATTAAGGAGCTGACAACCTCTTTAATGACTTATTCACTAAAAACACAAGACAACGAGTCATTCGGTTCATCAACCACTTCAGCCATTATAATCATCTGTATTGCAACAGTATTAATCAAACATTCAATGACAAGAATTGGGCCCCACCAATTAAATGTTGCTTAATCAAATAAAACATGTTTGCCTTTGTATATTTTTTTTAATCAGAATTTAGTGGTTGCTGAGTCCCCTTCTAAGAGGATGGCATGAAAGATTAAAAAAGTTGATTAAAAATAATGGAAAATACCTTTCCCAGTTGGCAATCTCAGCTAAGAACAATCTACACTCTTTAGTGTCGGATTTTAGTTTCAAGTGATGGTCGCACTTTGACTCAATGGAAAACAGAAAAGGTTCAGATAGGGTGCGAATTTTTATTGTACAAAAATCTAAGGTTTTAAATATCGATACAGGCCGATATGTCGGTAGGGCATTTTGGCCTATATCAGTGTTTTTTTTTTCTTTTGTGTGTATTTTATTTATTTTTTTCAAAATCAGTTCAGAGGGGTTTGATTTAAGTCGCGGCTACCCTCTAAACATACCATGGCCTGACTCAATACACCCTATGTATGGGAGTATCAGGAAGGCCCCGAAAATATTTTGAGCCTTGCAAAAATCCTAATAAGCTTATAATAGAAATTGGTAAGAATACATATATATAGATATATATATCCTTATAAGTAAATTTAATTATTTGGATAATAAATTGGTTATGGTCATTATGCTTGACAGATTGAGATCCGTTTTCTAATGGTTTCTTTTGTTTTCTCTTGTGGCTTGAAGTTGACCCAAGATTTTTCAGATGGCCTATCCTCTTTGCAGATTTTTCTGTGGATCTTTTTGGCGTATTAGGCCATGTTTTGCATAAAAATCAATTTAAAAAACTTGTACAGCTTGATGCGAACATATATATATATCAGAGACCTTAAAAATTTCAAATAAAAAATACAAATTGGATTCGTTGACTTACTTTGACTGGCCAACCATAAATTCAAATATTATTAATTCTTTTCCAACAACCCTCTCTTTAATTAGCATGAACTGCTGATGTGTAACCAAAATAGTATTATCGTTAATCCAGATCAGGTAGCGAGTCGACCAAGTGTTTCTTTTTTCTTTTTTTAGGTTAGCATACTAAGTAACACTCAATAACTTTTTTTCACACTTGTTCTATAAATATCCCAAATGATCTTTGAAATGATTCATACCAAATTTTTAAGACAGCTGTTAGAATATTTATTTATTCAATGTGGTGACAGCAGGTTGCACGTGAGATCTATTGACCTGATCACGTGGAGCCCAATTTGACTTTGGATGAATGCCAAGTGGAGCCCAAATCTCCTGACCACAAAATATGTGAACACAACATCTACACCTGCACATCGAAACATGGAACCGGTAGAGGTGATGAGTTCAAACAAAGGAGTTGGTCGGGCCAACATCTGAACAACGTCTAGGGCTGTTTACGGGTCGGGTTGGGTCGGTTTACTGTGATTTTTCCAATCGATTCGACTTGGTCGAGTTACTTGACATAGAAACTGAAACCGACCCAGTGTTAAGCAAAACCAACTTGGTCGGTTTGAATCGGGTTGGGTCGGTTTCGGTTCTAAGTTCATCCCTGTGATAAAATCTTGCTAATTTTAAAAATAGTCATAAATTGAACATCATTTCAACCATTTCCTATGATAAAATTTAAATGAAAAGTTAATCATAAAAATTGTTCATTAATCACTATTCACTAATCCAAAGTTTATTGCAACCATTCAGACCACACTTTTTTTATTTTTAAGGCGTCTGAAATAATGTTTTTTATGAAAAAAAGCAGTATTAAATAAAATGCTGTTTTCTGAAGTACTGCTTTTTCTGATGTAGGGCTTATATGGTGCCATTTTCTCAGAAAACGGCATTGGTAACAAACACCCACTAGAAAATTGTTTGTTTGGTACCATTGTTTCCATGTCATCCAACTTTTGAGAAATCAGATGAATTTGGGGTCCGGATATGCTCCTCACACTGACCACACAACATGTCACAACTGCACATCAGGAACACCTCCCGTACTTATAAAATATGTTATTATTTATGGGGAGATGTTCCCAATACACAGTGGGATGTGACTGTGAGATTGGTGTTAGGAGAACTCTCTGAGGAGAAATTCCCAATTCATGAGTTTATTTTACAGTGATTATTAGCAGTGAATTTTCTTTTATAGGTACTATCTTCCCTATCCATGACAGATGCTACATAATAAAAAAAAAATCAGAATCGGCCTGAAAAGGGGAATCATCGAACAACCTGATTTTAATAAATTTTTGACTGATTTACCAATTTTTGAAAAATCGACCAACCAAATAGCAAAATAATCAATGGTAAAAGGCTTAAACATACCATGAGTTTATATAAACTGATTTAAAGATACCTTGAGCTTTTCAAATTGACTTAAACATACCCTAAAGAGTTGTTCCAATTCAATCAAGTCTCTGAGCACCTCTATTAGATTGCTGGATTTGATTAGCCATTGTGAAAGAAAAATAGAGCCCAAAGAAAATAGGAAATAAAAAAAAAAGAAATTTATCATTTTAAAACAAATGGTAGAAACCACCATCTGCATAGAGGAAAAGCTCTGGAGATACCAAATTTCTGTTAACCCATCATCTTGGAGAGTTCAAACGAATTGAATCCAAGTCCACAACCAAACGAAGCAAATATGATCCAATCTTTGGATTTTTTTGCTAGGTACTCTGTAAATAGTTCGTTGTTTAAACTTTTAACGAGGGCATACAACTATAGAAGGGCAAGCCCCATGCAAGAGTGATAGTGGCTTCACTCCTGAAAAATTTAAATGAAGATTTACAAGGTTGGTGTCTGAAAGTAGAATAACTGTTTCACATCTTAAGGAAGGGTAGAAGTGTCTTTCTATTTAAACCGTTTAACATAACGGTGGAAATTATGTTTAAATCCAGTTGAAAAACTTAGGGTATGTTTAAGTCGATTTATGAAAACTCAGGGTATACTTATATATTTTATCCAATATCCAATGATTATTGAATTGTTGATGTGGCAATGTAGCACCGATTTTTGAGAGATTGGCATTGGTACCAACCACAATCTAGGTGACCACCATGATATCTCATCATGAGGAACTAATGGGGCGAGGATAAGATCTAGTGGACGAAGAGTTGGCATTCTCATAACACGCGGCAGCTAAGTCATTAGGTCAACAAAAGGAATTAAATGGTCTAACTCAAAGTCAGTTTTCATTAATGAAAGATCATTTAGGCTGTGTTTATTTCTGGTGTAAAACTCCATCCATGGAGTTCAACACCGATGGTTTATAATCTCTGAACCATTGTGCTTTGGAAAACGTGATTGTTGATGTAATATTTATATTAATAATCGATGTAAAATTTCATTCCATTCAACTAGAGTGGAGTTTTACATTAATCTTGACGTATACTGAAAATAAATACTGACAAAAACGAATCGATGGTGAAATTTTACATCAATACTCATTTACATCGCAAATAAATACAACAAATGCACCTGTCTAGGTATAAAGATATGACGTGATTTTCTCCCACAAAAATTAGATTGTGAGAGAAGGGTTAAAATGAAGATTCCACCTAACGATAGGCATACACATAAATCAATACTTACTTTTGCAAGTTTCTATGCATACAGATCCACATAATGAGAGAAATGCTGAAGGGGTGCTTATATAATAGTGTTTATTCAATAAGCTCCTATGATTCCAAATACTGTCTTGATAAATATTATAACCAAACAATGGTTTCATGCACAATAAATATGTCAATGCATAAATGGCACGGATGTGGGGATGTTTTCTGATAAACACTCACAGAACTAAACATATAGCCTTAATTTCCACTCTCCGTAGACCCTTAACCAGAGGATCCACTCATTGATTGTATGCCATAAGCTGATTTTATTGAAAAGTAACCTTTTGGATCTGGCCTCCAAATCATCTTGTCGTCCTTATCCCCTGATGGTATAATGATAGTTATTATTTCGCTCCAAATTTGCAATTTAGTGGATGTGGGGATCCACTCAATGATAGTTATTATTTCGCTCCAAATTTCGCTCCAAATCATCTTTTTTCCATTGTTCTCCATAATCCCTCACTTTAATGTTCTGGTTTATCGGTCATTGAAGATACTAAGAAAGATGTGGACATGGAGAAGAATCTTAAGGTTGTATTTAGTTTGAAGGAAATAGTAGGAAAAGGATCTTGTAAAGATTTCCTTAACTTTTCCTTCATTTCCCTACATTTTCCTTTAAACCAAACATAGCCTAAAGAAATGTGATTTCTACAACAGTGAGAATTTCTTGAAATAGCTCCTTTAAGTTTGTCAATTTATAATAGAAAGAGATCAGAAGTATACATATCCAAATTCAATCCATTTAAAGAAGAAAACAAAGTAAAAGATTTTGTTGCTTGTTTTTAAAATTTACTTAATTCTTTTTGTCCTTGGCATCATTTCAGAATATATCCAAGTCTCTAGTGTTCTTTTTATGAAAAAATTTCACTGCATAGTGCACTATTACAAGTGCTACCAAATCGAAAGAGTGGATTTTACTGCCTTGTTCTGCTAGTGAAAGGCATGACATAATGATCAAAACACTGCTACTCAGTCCAAGTAATACAGTTCTTGCTGAATTGGGATCTGCTACTTACTGAGCGCTCCCCGTACCGATCTTACAGTCACATCCCACCATATATTAGGAACATCTCTCCATAAATAATAAATACAAGTATGGGAGATATTCCCAATGTGCAGTCAGGACATGCTATAAAGTCAGTGTGAAAAGTAGATCCAGGCTCATTCTTGTTGGATATTTCATCAAACACTTGCAAAGCACCAATAATAGTGCCTAATTTGGAATGGAGTTTTATATAATGGTTACCCAAAAAAGTATTGCTAGTTTCATCAAACACCATGGTTTTTAAAATCGAACCGGTGATCGAACCGGTCAGGGGTTCGGTTACCGGTTCGAATGGTCCGATCGTTCAATCCGAACGGCTGACCTGTTCCGACAAAAAAATAAAAAAATTAGAAAACGGTCAAAACCCTTCGAACGGTTAACCGACCAGTTCAGCGGTTTTCTGATCAAAATCAACGGCTTTGAGGGAAAAAACAGTTTTAGAGAAAAACGGAACTGGTCAGGTGACTGGTTCCCGATTTTTCCGGTCTGATCCGGTTTTGAAAACAGTGTCAAACACTTGCAAACCCCCTGTACTATGGGGTTAGTGACAAAGACCCCCCATACTTTCTTTTGCGACAAAGACCCCCTAAACTTTAGCCGCGCGACAAAGATCACCCTCCGTTAGTGTTTTGTTAGTTATCATCGATAAAGATATTTATTTATTTTTATTTTTTATTTTTTAAGTGAACAGATTGTCTATTCGAACTGGATGGTCAGACCATTTGACCTGGGAATCGGTCCCTAAAAATGGGTCCATGTCCGGTCCGGATTTTAAAACCTTGAATGAGACACTTCATTTTTACCTAAAATAAGTAAGAATTGAAAAAAATGAGTCCGATGACAGTGACCAAACATGGCCTTAAGAAGTGTAGAAGAAGTTTTCTATATTTTATCATTTAAAGCTTATCTAAAATCAAAAGCATTTCTGGACCGTAGTTACAGGCTCCTTGTGGCTTCATTAAAACATATCTTCAGGTCGACAACAAAATCAGATTAGATAAGAACAGAAGATCAAATGAGACAGAAGCAAAAGAAAAATGATAAACAAATAAACAGTTCAGGATAAACATAATCGTTGATTGCTTGCATGGCCCAGAGCCGGTTACACAATGCATGAAAACTGAGGAATCGTACTGTAATTTGTCTTTATTGCTTCCAAATTGTAATAGTGACTCCTGATATCTCTTCTGCAATAGACAATAGAAGTTATCGCTTTTACAGTTGTCTCGGCACCACTTGCCTTCTCAATTCTGATACTTAACGGGTGTATATTGTAAAGAGAGAGAACTTTGGTTCCTATTAACTAAATTGTAGTGGAAGATTGGTTGAGTGTGACTTATTGACAATTTAACCCGGACTGAACTAGTGTTCTAAACCGTCATTGACCATCGGGTGAACCGGTGAACCAATAAATTAGTGACCCAAACGGCTGACTAGATATTGGGTATTTGATGGTTTTGATCAATTAAACCCGCTGACTGTCCAGTTGATGCTGACTCCGGATAGGGGTGCAACTTGGGCAGGTCCACGTTGACTTCCTTGCAGGCATAGTCTTTAGGTAGCCTGAATCGAACCTGAACTTGACTTGGCTTTATTTTAACTCAAAATCAGAATCATTCTGACCACTGATTTTTAGATTGACGATTCGATTATCCGGTTCGAGCGAATACCTTCAAAATGCACATGATCTCTATAATGCTAGAGAGACATTTTCATCCTATATATCATTAACCCTACTTATCCACTAGTTAGGTTTAGTAAATAGTAACTTGTTTTTGAGACATTAATCCAGAGAATAGAGAGCAAATAAGGATTAGTTGTCTTACATGGTATTACAAAGAAGATTCCAGAATTGCAAACAAGGGGACAAAAAATGAAAGAGGGAAAAGTATGTGATTAGAGCAAAAGCCTGAAGGTACAAATATGCCAAAGTGATATTTTGAAAAGATACCCTATGTTATATATATGTAACTTTATAGACTAACTTTTAAGGGATTAGTACCCTTTATCAAAATTGGGACATGATGGCTTACTGTGGGGGAGACTGTCATCGGAATGGTGAAGGCATTCCTTCGTAATGGAAGGATGAATAAAGAAATAAATCAAACTTTCATTGACTTAATCCCTATTCGCTATTCCCTAAGAAAGAATGATACCAAGTCCTTGAACCGATAAAACAGAGTTACCTTGTATGGATATTTGATTGATTGAGTAAAAATAGGCATTTGATGAACTATCTATTCCAAAATTTGCAAGATAATCTGTTACACGATTAGCCTCTCTATAGATATGATTAAAAGAAATCTTAAGCCAAATTGCCAATCGGGAAATTTCTTGAACTTGATAATACACTTACAAGTTGTGTAAAATCACATACAAGATTATTACTAGGATCTTGATGAATATACTAAGGCCCTTCCTTAATAAGATTATCTCTCCTTTCTAGAATGCTTTTGTTCTGAATATAGGCACATCTCAACAAATCCAAGATATTCTTCTTGAAAAGCCTTCCAGGAAGATTGAAGAGAATACTTGCAAGATGCATGGGTATTCTTGTTGGACAGTAACTTTCAATTCCCCTATCCAATGGTTGAGAAAAAATATTTAAGATTACCAATTACTCAAAATAAAAGGGATATATCTGATCTTAATCCCATCTTGGATAAAATGAGAGAGAAATTTAGGTGGTAGTAAGACAATCCTTATCAAATCAGTTCTTAGTTCAACTCTGATTTATCATACCAAATGATATGGTTCCCCTTAAATCCCCCATGTCTAAAGGAAATTGACACAATTTTTTAGAATGTTCTTTTGGGGTGGCAACTGAAATAGTAAAGCTTTTGCTTGGACCAATTAAAGGAATGTTTGCAAACCTATCAGCCATGGTGGAATAGATTTGCAAATATTCACTGGTTATAATCTATGGGTTAGAGAAGCAACTCATATAAATAAAGCATCCATGGTTAAATACTTAAAAATCAATGATTTTTTCTCATGTCAAAAGAGAGCTTTCGTGTCTTGGTTTGGAATGGGGTTCTTGAGGTGAGAAATCTTATTTGTGAAGAGATTGAGTGGAAGATTTGAAAAGGGGACAAAGGTTAGATTTTGGATTGACAGGTCTGATGTTGGTCCAATCATAAATCTAATACTTCAACAGCTTGGGGACCAGGTGGGTCTAAATTTAAAAATCAAGGATATGATGATTAATTGGCAAGATAAAACGTGGAAACTAGGGAACATTAATAGTTTATTATCAAATGAAGCAATCCAATCCATTATTAATACTTACATCCCAAATAATCCCTAAGAAGACAAAGTTGTGTTGGCCTATACCAAAAATTTAAGTCTCATTGAATCAGCTTCATGGCTATCAAGCTCTTGAAAAAGCTAATAAGAAAGTTGAACATTATTCACCTAACATTAAAATCATTATGTGGTTTGCCATCACGAATAAACTACCAACTAGATCTAGACTGAGAAACCAAGGGTGCATGGAAGCATCAACCCAAAGTGTCTGATGTGCATGTAATCTATAGAATCAATAGAGCATATATTCATACAATGTAGGGTTGCTAGACAAGTTCAGATGTTTGTGGATCAAACGGCCAAACATCCCTCAAAAGTAAAAGTACAACAATTGCAAGAAACATTTGATAATGGCTAAAATGGTTGAATAGAATGATTCATTTCTATCATTGTTTTAAAAGGCTTAAGCCTTGAGGCGAGGTGCAAAGATTTTGCCTCAAGGTTTAAGCCTCACATGAGACATAAGCCTCAAGCCTCAAGGTGTGAGGCGTAACCTGAGGCGTAAAAAGGTGTAAGTTACAAATATCAATGATTAATTAGTGATTTAATACAAAAAAAAAATGTATTTTTATAATTTAAAATATTTAGAAAAAACACTTCAATAATTATGGACCAAATAAAAAGGATTAATCAAGTTCTTAATTTCTTTTAAATAAATTAAGTGAGATTTTTCTTATTATTCTAAATGTAATATCCCAAGTTTGTTATTTTTCTCATTTATTCTCTTAATTGATTTTTTTCTTAACAACATTATTATTATTATTATTATTATTATTATTATTATTATTATTATTATTATTATTATTATTACTTACATAGATCAAATCAACTAAGTTGTTCCCTTTCTTCTAAATTATTTTTTTACATGAAATATAAAATGTTTATAATTGTTAATTGATTAGTTATTATTTCATTTAATGCTTAAATGCCAAAAACTTTTTGTTTATAAACTTCTTTTATATATATGTGTACCTTCTAGCTTCTATCATTTTAAATTAGTACATATATTTTATTTTCATCAACTTACAAGCTTTAATTATTTATTTCTTAAACTTTGAGGCTTACGCCTCACTTTTTTGGGCCATTACACCTTTACGCTTTTAAAACCTTGATTGTTATGTCTATTAGTGGATAAGATAATTAAATACTAAAATATTTTGAGAGTATGATAATCCTTCCAAAAGCAGCTTTGTATTTTATAGTGTGATGGTTTTGTTTTGGAAAACAAAATTATTCACATTGGCAAACATCTCCTGAATGACAAAGCAATAAATCATTTAATTTAACGATTTCAACCATTATCAAACAGCCCCACAATTTTGGGCAATGGGCAACAAGTTTTTACTGCATAGGATTGGATACAAGTAAAACCACTTGCCTAATTTGAAGCTGAAGAGCAGGTAATGTTACTATCAAAAGGAAGAGGATTAAGTTAAGAAAATTTAGTGAGAACGTGTGAGTTAAAAGAAAATGACATCTTGAAAGTATTACCCGTCTTTGGGGTTACAAATGAATAAAATTGAATCAGATATAAGGTAGATCTAGATTTAATTCATTTATATTTGAACTCGAATTGAATTTGAATTACGATCAAATATTAAATAATAGTGATAAATTAAACTAGGAACAATCAAAAGATTATATATTATTAATAAAATAAACAAAAGCCCTGTTTCGTTCACGTGAATAGGAGTCTGGAATCGGAATTAGAATGGGTTATTCCGTTCCAACTGTTTGATTGGGTGGAATCAGAATCCTATTCTCATTCTTACGAGAATTGCATTCCCCTATTTGAGGGAATGGTCATTCTTTGTCTGAATAATGAAATTTGATTCTAATTCGCCTATCTGAACCAAACAAACTATGGGAACAGGCCATTTTAATTATGGTTCAAACTTTAAACCAAACGAATCCTAAAAATTGACTTTAATATTGATGGTGCGCGATCTGACTACTCCTATCTGGAGGACGATCTGGACTCTAGGTGGACAGCAAGCTGGATTGGTCTACAAAACAATCTATCAGAGAACCCGAGGTGGCTAACACGGCAAAGTCGCTCCAATGCTTAAGTTAGTATGTTGTAAATGCGAGTTGAGTGCTTGAGAACTTGAGTGCTAGAGAGTAGAGTAATCACGTGTACCTTTGCCTTGAGGTTCCCGTCTTTATATATCGGAGTAGTCGTGGGTCTTACGAAAGAGCCCTGGGATCTCCGGGGTGTGGAGATAGGGTTCGTTCCACTTCCGAAGGAGCAGTACGTAGATAAGGCTTATCGTTTCACTTCCGACTCTAGTGGAGCCGGGATGAGTCCTCATCGTGATCTCGGAAAAGTCGGGATCTGTTGGGGTGGCCTTCGGAGTTGGTAATACGACGCTTCGGCTCGTTAGCTCCGAGCTGGAACTTTGATTCCTCAGTCCCAAATTGGACTGGATACCCGAGGTGCCTCTACGCCGAGGTGGCTGGATACTCGAACTACAAATGTTGCGAACTAGGCTTGCCAGGCTGAGCTGTCATCCCTTGATTAGATTGTGCCCACGTGTTCCCTTCTCGCTAGGTCGGGCCAAATCACCCTTCATCAATTGCCCCCCACTCCCCGAGCTAGGGGTCTCAACCCTGTGCGGGGAGTTCATGACCAGTCCAAGTGGATTTGGCATGAGGTCTAGGTGGCTTGAATGGCGAATCGTTGGTCGGACCTGTTCGACTGCCCAACTCAACCCAAGAATAACCCAGGTCGCATCTGAGTTACACGCGGACGACACACCGTTTTATAAACTCCGTGGACGTCAAAACACGCGCAAAATCAATTTCAACCTCGGGGGTCATGCAACTGGTTTCCCTATGATCCGTTGGATCGTGTTGATCTCGACTGTTGATCCCAGATATACTGGCTATAAATAGGGGCCAAGGGGCTAATTTTCCTCGGCACAAGTCTGCAAATCCGGAATCTTTGAGGTCGCGTTCAAGTCTTTCCGAGGTCGCTTTCCTTTCTTCAGTCTTCCTTTTGGTGAGTCTTCCTTTGCTTTTTCTTTTCGATTCCGTGTCTTTTTAGTATGTCTAGCTTTAGCTTTGATAGTCTCTTAGACGGGAGCGGTGAATCCGTTGGAGCCGAGGTAGGTACCTTGACTCAAACCGTGGATCCTCGTCCTACCAAGGAGGTTACTTCGGGCCAGGATGCAGTCCACGGTCCTCCCGAGGTGAACTCACCTCGGCGGGAAAGAGAGGCCTCAGGTAACCTGGCTTCCATCTTACATCGAGGTCAGCTTCCAGACAACTTCGGCCCGTCGACAATGACAATAGACAAGCTCCTAACCTTCGTAGCTCGGTACAGACTTCCCAACGACTTTGTGTATAGCATCCCCTTAGGCAACTTCCCTTAGGATCACGGTCACGACGAGATCGTTATCTTCGAGGAGCAGCTCGCAGCTGGTCTTCGCCTTCCACATCACCCTCTCATAATCGAGATCGTAAAATTTTTCAACATCACCATAGATCAGTTACACCTGAACTCTATCCGCAACTTCATAGGGACCATTTCACTTTTTCACGATTACAACCTTCCCCTTGACCTCGACGTTTTTTCTTCTATTCTTTCCATAAAGAAGAATTCGTCTTGTGTTCTGCCTGAGCACAGGCAAACTTACTATCTGTTGCCTTGCCCTGGTTTCAAACTTTTGCACGAGCTCCCTAACAAGGTCTCGGCCTAGAAGAGGCGATATTTCGTGGTCCGCAACACCAAGGAGTGGCCTTTCTCAACTCATTGGAGGGCAGCCATCCAAGACCCCGACGTTAGGTTGCACCTGAAGACAAGGGAGGCGCTCCGATCTTGGGCGGAGCTCGGCCTGAAGTTCGAAGACTTCGTGACTGAAGAGAAGCTTGTGCAGATCAGTCTGAGTTCTGGTATGTCGCTATTTGATGTACTTTCCCCATCAGTTTTACTTCGGTAATGTATCTGACAGCTTGTTTCTTGTCGCAACTGTCATGGACATCCCTGCCAACGAGCTCTTCGGGAGCATGAAGAGGGGGAAGAAGAAGAGAGCCTCCAAGAAAGCTCGCATTGAGCACCCGCCAACTATCATTCCAGAGCCCGAGCAGCCACCAACTGCCGATCAGACTCCTTTGATAGATTTGGTCGAGGAGGACTCGGGCAAGCCCTCCCCACCCTGTGTGCCCGAGGAGGCTACGTCTGCTAAACCCGTCCCAGCAGCTATCGCTTATTCCGGCAGTGACGATGCAGTTCAGAGTATTTTGACTCCAAAATTCGGCCTTCTCAAGAGCAAGGGCGTGGTATTTGTTGAGGAGGTCGCTAGTTGGGCTGAATTGCCAGTTGCTCAGCTCAGGGCCCGAGCGGCTACTCATTGCATGGTGGTAAGTTCTCGGACTTGCCTCTTCAAACTGTCTTGTACTTGGATTTTTGTATATTGACGCTTGTTTTCTTCTCTTGGTAGGTGAATTCCACCATCCACGCCTTGGCTTATGAGTCCGATGTGAACTTGAAGCGGGCCCTCGGAGCCGAGGAGTCTTCCCGGAAAGCCCACGCCGAACTGAACTTAGCTCGCAACGAAAATAACCAGCTGAAGAATGATGCACGGGCTAAGAAGGAGCTGCTCACTTTGTTAATTCGGAGAAGAAGGAGCTCGAGGAGCGTGAGGCGGCATTGAAGAGGGAGGTGGAGAACCTCGAGGCCCATGTGAAGGAACGAACCGAGCTACTTCTTCAAGCGATGGAGGAGGCCAAGGCTAAGGCAATCGAGGAGCATAAGTCCTCCACAGAGTTTCGGAAAGAGCTGGTTGAGGTAGGGACGGCGAGTTACTGCAAAGGATTCAAACTTAGTAGGTGGTTGACTCGGCGTGAATTTCCCCAGCTCGACCTCAGTGCTATAACCACTTCGAGATTCACGGGGGAGATGGCCGTCGAAACTGCCCAAGATCCGGACTCCGAAGCAGAAAGTGACGGCAACCTGCTCGACGAAGATGAGGAGATCGGTGCTGGCGAGAGCCGCATGGAGACAGATCCTCCTATCGAAGCCTCCAGTAAGGATGAGGAGCCTCGAAGTGACTAGATGTCTCTTTTCTTGGACCCCCTTTTATAATACACCGAGCTCGGTCCATTGTAAAAAAAAAAAAAAATTTGGTACCCGAAATTCCATATCAATGAAATACAAGTGTTTTTGTAATCTTTGTGTGCAAATTTTTTTCCAAGTGTAGATTACTCTCGAACTGGTGAACTAAACCAAATAGGAGTGAATTTTTTTCTAAGTATAGGTTACCCCAAATCGTCGAGCTAACGAGCTGGACTCCAAGTACGGATAACTTCGTATCGTTGTACACCGAGGTGGGCAGACACTATAGGGTATATACTCGACCTGTCTACACATGGGCTACTCGCTTAGGTGTTGGTTATCCCTTAGTGTCAAGCCATCGGGCCTGACTTCAAATGGGATTAACCTGTTGTTATACGCCGAGGTGGGCTAGACGTCGTAGGGTTTGTATTCGAACTGTCTATGCCTCAGGTGTGAGAACTGGTCTGCCTATGTCGAAGAGGCGACTAGGACTTGTCTGCCTATGTCGAAGAGGCGACTAGGACTTGTCCACCTATAACGAAGAGGTGACTAGGACTTACCTACCTATGCCGAAAAGGCAACTAGGACTTATCTACCTATGCTGAAGAGGCGACTAGGACTTGTCGTAGTGCCAAGGTCTTATGTCACCTTGGCACCATGGCCCTTAGGCTTCTAGGAGTGACTCGCAGTTCTCTCTCTAGTTCAGTGATCCTTTTTTACTAGTTCGATGGTCACAAGTAGTACCTTCTTAGATTGTCGATATTTCATGCTCAAAGTACCTGCTTCCCTTCCAAAGTCTCGAGCTCATACGTGCCTTCCCCGAACACCCGTCTTACTCGGAATGGGCCTTCCCAATTCGGTCCGAGCTTACCAATGCCAGACTCAGGTACCATAACCTTCCGAAGAGCTAGGTCGCCGACGCGGAAGTGTCATTTTCTGACTTGGGCATTATAGTACCGAGCTAATCTTTGTTGGTAAGTTGCGGTTCGGATGTAAGCCAGGTCTCATACTTATTCTACCAGGTCTAGGTTGGTATGGAGCTCATCATCATTCGTCTCCTTGTCGTAAGCCTCCAACCGAAGTGTGAGCACCTCGATTTTCGCTGGATCATCGCTTCTGTGCCGTAAGTGAGGTTGAAAGGGGTTTCACCTGCGACGATCTTAAGGGTAGTTCGGTAGGCCCAAAGGACACTGGGTAGTTAGTCCACTCACAACCCCTTGGCTCGAGCTAAGCAAGCTTTCAGTCCGTGAAGTATTGCTTTGTTAGTGACTTCAGCTTGCCCGTTCGCCTGGGGTGTGCCACCGAGGTGAAATTTTGTTGGATTCCCATTTCGGCACACCAGTTTTGAAACTTGATATCCTCGAACTGCTTCCCATTGTCAGAGATAAGTACCCGAGGTAGCCCGAAGCGACATACTATGTTTTTCTAGAAGAAATTCTATATGTTACGGGCTATGATTGCTACAATCAGGAACCTCATATGTCCTGTTGCTAGCAGGAAAGGGCCAAAGATGTCGATTCCCCACTACGCTAAGGGCCATAGGCTAGTGAGGTATTTCAGATCAGCAGCAGGTCGATAGTGAATGTTGGCGGGCCTCTGACACCTGTCACACTTCTTGACGAGCTCGAGTGCATCTGTCTTCTTCATGGGCCAGTAATAGCCTTGTCGCAACGCTTTCTGGGCGAGAGCTCTGCCCTCAAGTTTCCGCCGGACAAGCCTTCATGGGTGTCACGGAGTACATGCTCAGCCTATAAGGACATACTTAGCTAACTAGCGCTCTACCCTTCGGGTCGCGTTGCGTTCTACAGGTAGAGTCCCGTGAAGCAGATAACTTACGAGTGGGTCGATCCAGCTCAGTTCCTCTTGTGATATGGGAGCGACCTCTTCTGCCCCCCCGAGAATGCTAGGCGGAGGTAAATCCTTAATGTATACAGTCTGCATGGTGTTATTGCTCGTACTGGCCAGTCGAGACAAGGCATCGGCCCCAGCGTTCTCGGACCTTGGAATTTGTCTGATGAAGTAGATGAAGTTGTGCAAGATCTCTCTGACTTTGGCCAAATAAGCTGCCATGGTGGAGTCACAGGCTTCATAATCACCAATAACTTGGTTTACCACTAGTTGCGATTCGCTGCATATGACGAGGTGTTTTGCTTTCATTTCCCTTGCTAGGGTTAACCCAGCGACCAATGCTTCGTATTCTGCTTCATTGCTTGATGCCGCAAATCCGAACCGGAGTACATATTCTAGCTTCACCTCGATTGGACCATACAAAATCAGTCCTGTGCCGCTTCCCTACTTGTTGGATGAGCCATCGACGTGGAGAAACCAGGGCTCCTTGTCCCAGGTCAGTCCTGCTCTGACCGGGACTGGCGCTGCACTAGTTGAAGCTCCCATCGTGTGTTCGAGCTCGGGCAGCTCAGGGGTCGCAGTACTGAATGTGCATTCTGCTACAAAATCGGCTAAGGCTTAGGATTTGATTGCCGTCCAAGGCTCGTACCGGATATCGTACTCGCTTAGTTCGATAGACCACTTCGTCAATCTGCCAGGCACCTCGTGTTTGATGAGAATCTGCCTCAGAGGTTTGTTGGTGAAGACGACGATAATGTGGGCCTAGAAGTATGGGCAAAATTTGCGAGCTTCTATGATTAGCGCGTACGCTAATTTCTCGATCTCCGGGTACCTGTTTTTGTGTCCTACAAAATTTTACTAACATAGTAGATGGGTCGTTGGACCCGATCTACTTCTTTGATTAGTACAGAACTGACCACCTCGTCACTCGCGGAGAGGTACAACTTTAATACGTCCCCTTCCTCGGGTCGAGTTAAAACTGGGGTGGTACCTAAGTATCTTTTCAGCTCGTCGAAGGCGAGCAAACATTTTTCAGTCCATTTGAAATCCTTATTCTTTTTTACGGCTTTGAAAAAGGGTGGGCAGCGATCTGTCAACTTGACATGAAGCGACTCAGGGTGACTATCTCGCCAATTAGCCTCTGAACCTCTTTTATTTTACAGGGTGGTCTTATATCTAGGATGGCTTTTATTTTGTCTAGGTTGGCTTTGATGCCACGTCGGTTGACTATATAGCCTAGGAATTTTCCCGAGGTGACTCCGAAGACGCACTTGTTTGGATTTAACTTCATGTTATATTTTCGCAAAATTTGGAAAACACATTTTAAATCATTCAATAAAAAATTCAAAAACTGGGTCTTCACGACCATGTAATCAACATAACATTCTATTTTATTGTCGATTAACAGCTCAAAAATCTTGTTTACAAGGCGCTGAAAGGTTGCCCTGGCATTTTTTAATCCGAAGGGCATGACCTTGTAACAATATAACCTGAGCTCGGTTATGAAGGCGGTCTTCTCTTCATCAACAGGGTCCATCCTAATCTGATTGTAACATGAATAGGCGTCCAGGAAGCTCAGCAACTCATGCCCTGAGGTCGCATCCACTATGCGGTCGATCTTGGGCAGTGGGAAGCAATCTTTCGGGCAGGCTCTATCTAGGTCGGTGTAATCGACGCACATGCGCCACTTGCCATTAGACTTTTTCACCAAAACTGGGTTAGCCACCCAGCTCGGGTAATGGACTTCCTTGATGAAGTCTGCCGCCAGGAGCTTCCCCACCTCTTCATCGACTACCCTTCAACGTTCCAGGGCGAGGTTGTGCTTCTTCTGCCTTACTGGCCTAATTAAAGGTTCGCTGTTCAATTTGTGAGTTATAACTTTTGAATCAATTCTGGGCATCTCTGTCGCGGACCAAGCAAAAATATCTAAGTTTTCGAGTAAGAAACTTACTAGTTGGGAGTGGAGTGGTTCGTTGATCGAGGCACTGATCTGGAGAATCTTGGTCGGTTCGTCAACAAAGACCGGTATGTGGACCATCTCCTCTGTCGGTATACTCCATACGTCGCTCGAGCTCGACGTCTTTTGCTAGCTTCGCCTTCCCTTTAATAGCAGCTACGTAGCATTTGCACGATTCGAGCTGGTCACTTCGCACGACTCCCGCCCCGTAATCAATTGAGAACTTCACCGCCAGATAGTAAGTGGATACTACCGCACGTAGAACATGCGTGATGGGCCAACCTACTATGGCGTTGTAGGGGGAGGGAGTCGCGACTACTAGGAAGGTGTGCTCAAACCGCACAATGTTTGGCCACGTGCCGGCTTCTACAAGTACTATGACTCACCCAAGAGGTCTGACCTCCTCACCGTTGAACCCTACTAAAGGGGTGTCTGCCGGTTTCAGGTCGCTCTATCGCAGCTACAATTTATCGAACGTCTCCTTGAAGAGTATGTCGGTCGAGCTGCCCGAGTCCACTAGTATGCGCTTTACTTCGAAGCCATTAATCCATAGCTTTACTACCAAGGCATCATCGTGAGGATACTGAATCCCGCATGCATCGTCTTCAGTGAAGTATATCGGTCCTTCAAGCCGAGGTCATTTTGGAGGGTTTTCTTGTTTGTTTTCTAGCTCGCGCACCGAGGTCCTCCCGACTGTCGAGGTACACCCCGCGATAATGGACCCACTGGTAATCATATTAATTACCCCGCAGACCAGTCTCTCTTCTGGCAATTATCATGGTGGTTGTTCATTTTGTCTGCTGGCTTCTGGGGCATTCCTCTGATCTCCCTATCAGTCTGCCTGTTGATCTGTCTGTCTTCTTTCTTCGTGCAAGATGAAATTCTTCAGGTATCCATGTCGGATGAGTTCCTCGATCTCATCACGGAGGTTCCTGCAGTTCTCTATACTATGCCCGTGATCTCGATGAAAGTGGCAATAAATGTTTGGGTTTCTTGCTACTGGGTCTCCTCTTAACCTGGGGGCCATTTGACGAAGGAGGAATCCTTAATGGCCATTAGGATCTCTCCCCTTTTGGCATTCAGGGGTGTGTAGTTCGTTCTCTCCACAGGAGGGGTCCTGGAGCACCGACTTGATTTACGAGATCGCGAGGGGGACCGACTTCTAGAGTTGTTTCTTCCCCTGCTTGGGGACTTGCTTTTCTTCCTCTTCTGTCCGCCAATGCTCGTTCCTTCACTTTCTCTCTTCCTCTTCTCCGAGGGTGGGTTATCAACCTTCTGATTGATCTCCTCCTCGGTGCCAATGAACTGATCTGCAAGCTTTAGGAACTCGGTAATGTCCTTCGGTTTGTTTGCTACAACATGCCATTTGAACTCCCTATGTGTAATTCCCTTCTTGGCTGCAGTGAGCCTCACTGGCGGGTCGAGATCCGGTATCTGCAGGCAGTTGTCATTGAAGCGTTTGATATAGCTCTTGATAGATTCTCCTTCCCTCTGAACCACATTGAGAAGGCTTTCCTGAGACTTCGGACACTTTTTTGCTGGTGATGAAATGTGCAGTGAACAAGTCAGCGAACTGCGACCAGCTTTTGATGGATCCCGACGTGAGGTTCCGATACTAGGTTCAAACTACCCTTTTAAAGGTAGTAAAGAAGGCTACACACATGTAAGACTCGTCAGCCCCAGTTAGGTGCATCTGGGACCAGAAAGAGTCCACATGGTCGTTAGGATCGAAGGACCCGTCGTACTTGTCTAACGGGGGCATCTTGAAGTCTTTTGGCATCGGGGCTGCCAAGAGCTCGGCAAACAAAGGAGATGACCTGCAAAGTAGTGGAGGAGCGGTCTTTGTAGCCACCGAGCTCGCTTCTTCCTTCCCTTTGGTTTGCTCTTCGTTGGCTTGCCTTTGATGGTGGGTTGTTCTTAACCGAGGTACGGCGTCTTGCGACATCTTTACTGCTGTTTCCTTACTGGTTCGGCATTGGTGCTACTGACTTTAGTTCGATCTAGTGTTGCGGCCCTATCGCAAGGCAGATCCTGGTTTCTCGAGGTATTCTGGGGCTGACTATCACGGGAGACGGAGAGGTCCTATCTTGAGTTTGCACCTCAAACCCCGAATTGGTTATCTGCTCGTGAACCATCATTCTCTTGTTGTGAGTGCCGAGGCAGATTCAGTTGACTATCCCCGGACCTATTCCTGAGATTTCCTTGCGAGGCTGGTGGAGTGTGTTGACCGTCCCTCCTCCCTTGGGGTGAAACCTAACTCCTGAGATGAATCAGTGCTTGTGAGGTCTCTTCACCCCAATGGGGGGATTGGTTAATGTTCTGGTTAACTCCAAGGCGATTCGAGTTCTAACCGTGATGGAGCCCTAGGTGCCAAGGTGGAACCGACTGCTGGTTTGGCTGCAGTGGAGGGAACTGGTGTTGATATTGCTGGTAGAAGTAATAATGTTGATACTGCTGAAACTGTTGGACCTACTGCATCTGGATCTGAATGGCCTAGATGCACTGAACGAGGTTGTGGAACTGGGAACTCCCCACTCCGGGAGGAACCACAGAGGGCTCAGAGAAAGTTGTGCCTACCATCGGGGGAAGCGGGGTGCTCACCTGTGTGGTGCTTGGTGGTGCAGTTAATGATGAGAATCCAAACACTGTGAGCAGAATGGTGAACTGTCCGATGCACACCGTAGGAGCTTGGGGAAAGGTTGGCTGCTGGGCTTGTCCCCCGATGGTGTTCATCTCGACACTTTTCTCGGTGTGGCTCTTGAAGTTGAAGTTGTAAAGAGGTAAAAATGACCTTTTGATCGTTTTCCCACAGATGACGCCAATTGATGGTGTGCGATCTGACTACTCCTAACTGGAGGACGATCCGGACTCCAGGTGGACGATGAGCTGGATCGGTCTGATGCTTAAGTTAGTATGTTGTAAATGCGAGCTGAGTGCTTGAGAACTTGAGTGCTAGAGAGTAGAGTAATCACGCGTACCTTTGCCTTGAGGTTCCCGTCTTTATATACTGGAGTAGTCGTGGGTCTCACGAAAGAGTCATGGGATCTCCGGGGTGTGGAAATAGGGTTCGTTCTGCTTCTGAAGGAGTAGTATGTAGATAAGGTTTATCGTTTCACTTCCAACTCTAGCGAAACCGGGATGAGTCCTCATCGTGATCTCAAAAAAATCAAAATCTATTAACTCATCGTGATCTTGAGAGATTCGAACCAAATCACACTTCATCATATATTATATAGCATCAATTAAATATTAAAAATAATTTTCTGGTGTGCCTGTGCTACTAGGTCAGAGATGACTAGTGACGAATATTTTGTCCTTGTCTAGTCATACGATGGGTGATGGCTTCCAATTTGGTCAAATACTCAAATCTCTAAAGGTTCGGGGTAAATCGGGTCATGAGTCACGATAGACACCTGTCAGACTCTGACCAAACATCACGTGTACTCTTTCACCCTTGAGAGAACCTACTTCATCTAAATCATCTTCTTCATCCAACGGCGTCCGTTTGCACACGTCATCATGAGTAGGAAAAGTAAGCTTCTCCTGCTGCCAAAAGGGCTGACTGCTGATTCCTCTTGAGTCAAGCCGGTCCCACCTCCTTGACAAGAAGCAGCCTTCCATGCAGGATCTGACGGTGCATCCTTGTCTTATACAATCTTTTGTAACAACTTTGGGTTTTTACGTAGGTGGCAATAATATCACGGCATCCGAGGTTAGGATCCCTAGATTCTCAACCTATGGCGTGCATTCCACTGGGACCCACCTTCTTCTTCTCCTTTTTCTCATAGTGAAATGATAACGTACTCTCCGTACCATAAGCCCATGTGCAAGATCTTACATCTAGACCCTAAGAAGATCTACATTGTAGACAGTGTAGTGGGGGATTTGTCTAACCCGAACCGGGTCCGTCCAAACCCGGATAAATCAAGGTCATCCATGATCCATCCATCAAATACTCAAATGGATCACGAAGATAGCGTAGGCATGCAATCAGAATGACTCAAGGTGGGTCCCACCAGTCAGGGAAAGATGAGGGTGACCTTTGGGAACCATGTGGCCGTGGAGAATCGGGTGCCGGAATCTTTAGGACGTGACGCAGACTACTAGTAAAAATCTAGGGATAGAGATAGCGCACCTAACCATAAATTCAAATGTTAAATGAAGGTTGTTCCGGAAATTTGGGTTTCTTATTTCTCAACCCTCTTAAGGTTGAGTTTGTGTTTGATACAGAATAAAAGAATTCTTCAAATTAGATTTTTTTTTTTTTTTTAATTTCTCACCGAGGAAGCTGGGGGAATATAAGGTGATACTAATTTTAAGTAATGACATTTTTGTAATTTTTCTTGAGTCATTTTTTCAACTTAGGAATTAGGATGGTCCTCAACCACTCAGGAAACACCAACCTTGCATTGAGAATGCATTCAGTTAATGTACATCCAATCCAACCGTGCATTAGGAACATCTCCCATGACAAGTATGAGAAATGTTTCTAATGCACCTGTGGAAGGAAGTGACTTGTGTTTGAGTTGTGTGGGTAGGATAATGTTGGAAGCAATGATGGTACCAGATCTCAAAGTCGTTGTCTGCATATTAGCTAGGGCTCTAAAATGGATTAGGTTAATCCGAGAGTCGGGTTAGGTTGAGTTGAATGTCAGGTTAGATTAGAGTTGAAAAGCATGAACATTTAAATTTTGTTTGGTTTAGGGTTGAGGCATTAGGAAACCTGACGCAACTCAAATCCAATATGAATGTCATGAACAATTTTAAATTTAAATTAGAAAAACAGAAACTAGAGGAAAAGTTCTCAAGTAAGAATATCTTTTTAAAAGTAAAAAATAAGTGAAGAAACTAGATTAACATAAACCCTAGCCAGTGTTACCTTTGGTTTAGGCTGGACGGGATAGGAATTTTAAAAGGGATAGGTTTTACTACTTTGCATTGAGAATATCTCTGTACTTGTGTGCTTTATTTCATGGAGAAATATTCCAATCCAAAGCTACAGTTAAAATGGTGTGGATACACATTTGCCCTGATAGAAGTAAATCTCACCTTGGTGGGAATCCTTCCCCCTGCCCCNCCCCCACACACACCTCTTTTATTAAAACTATTATTTAAATATGGTTACTAAGTGGAGGTTGGATCAAAATCTAATAAACTTGACCCCCCAAAACATCAACTAAAACGTAAAAAAACAGTTGACTACGAAGATGAAGTTGAGCTAAGTTGACCTCAACCTAACCAACCGGGGCCAACTTAATTACACCCCTATCACACAATATATCACGTAAAATAGGACCTCAATAATGAAACAATCAATTAATTGATTAATTTGATTTGGACTTATCTTTATACACTTCTACAAGTCAAAGACATAAATATATGGGAAGGGATCTTACAAGAGAGGAGATTTGAGCCCGTGGACTAGTGCCAGGTGGGATTTATATATATATCCAACACACAAGTTGAGGTATGGGCCTCAAGTAGATTCTAATCTTATGAGAGACAAGTACTTCTCATGGAAGGGACCCACTTTGAGTAAAGATCTAAGTAAAAACTTGTCCAAATATCTTGTAACCATCATTACAGGTGTCACTCTAAGACCGCCGGTATGTTTGGATCCGATTTCATTATGATCAAGTATATAAAATTTTCATTGTTTACATTAGGACCATTAGTTTTTTTTTTTTTTTTAATTCTAACCCAAATCTCAAGATCATTGGTTTGTGATTAGTAAATAGTAATTACATGAGAAGCATATAAGCAATGTTACAGGAAAGGTCTAAAATATCATATCGTATCAGTCGATACGTATCGAATTTAATTGTTCATCTATATCAAGACTGATATGGGCCTGTATGGGTTTGATCAGCCAATATATTCCACATATGAATAGACATGTAGTATGTATTAACCAATACAATGCGAATTTTAATTTCCCTATCTTTTTTGCTTTTAAATTCAAATTTAATTTCTTTCTCTTTTCTCTCTCAATCATATAATTTTATTTAGAATCTATTTGATATGTCTTTTCGTATGGTCTTTTAGCTATTTACAAATTGGGAAAACTAATTTTTGGTTTATTCCCGTTTAGCTCACAAAAGATTTAACCGCCAAAAGATGTTGCACCGAAAAGATGCGAGAAGCCCATTTCGGGAAGCTTCATTTGAAGCTTCCCACATCTTTCGCGTTTTAATCTCGCACGGAAAGACACGGGTAGATGCATGGAAAGACACATGTCTACCAAACTGTCTTCGGGCTGCCTAGATCTTATGTCAAAAGCTCAATACATCTTTTGACTGTCAGAGCTACAAGAAGATCTTCTCAAAAAGACTCGCCAAACGACCCTAAGCCTTTGAATTTGAGATATCATTAAATGCTAATTTAAGTCACTCCATTAAAGGCAATATTTAAATTCGAAATTCAATTAATGGTCAAATTTAAGGCAATATTCACATTTGAAGTTGAATTTAACACACCATTGAAATAACTTGTTAAAAAACATATCAAGGTAGGAAGTTTTGTATTACCCAAAAAAAGGTAGGAAGTTTTGTGTTACCAAAATAAAGGGATATTGTCATAAACTCACCATGAGTTTTCAGCATCTCTCTTAAACTCACCACAACTCTTCAAAATGTCTAAAACTCACCATGTGACTAACTTGACGCTAAAGAGGC
The DNA here is from genome assembly GCF_000365185.1 of Nelumbo nucifera. The sequence goes on from NW_010729126.1 coordinate 2,464,659, forward strand.
TAACGGCTGTTAATATATTACCATTTTAACTGTCATAGAAAAATATAAAATATATACATATATTTTAATATTTAGACATATAAAAAGGAAAATGTTCAAAAATATTTTCAAATATAAAAAACAAAAATTACAAAAGGATATAAAAATGTATAGAAATTGTACACAAAATAAAAAATATATATATTTTCAAATTATAGAATCTATAGAAATTGGAAAAAAATCAGAAAATAAAAATTGCAGAAAAAACACAAAAATTATAGAAAAAATACAGAAATTGCAAATAAATAACAAAAAATATAGGAAATTTTAAAGATGGTAGAAAATAGAAAAATGTAAAAAACTAGAAATTATAAAAAACATTAGAAATTATAACAAAACACTAAAATGTAAAAGAAAAAGAAAATTGAAAAATGAAAAAGACCCTTTTCCTCTAACTCGCCATTCAAGGGTGATTTGGTCATAAAAATTGTTATTTATGCTGACATAGACACCTATGTTAAGAAACATTAACGGTGCACTAACAAAAGGTGAGTTTTGGAAAATAAAAATTTAGTGAGTTTTAGACGTTTTGCAAAGTTGTGGTGAGTTTAAGAGAAATGCTGAAAACTCGTGGTGAGTTTTAGGCAATTTCCCCCAATAAAAAGGTAGGAAGTTTTGAATCTTCTTGCAGTGGATGTTTCTCATTAAATGCTAAAATTTGATTATTATAATTTATATATTAATAAATATTAACATAAATTATATCTATTTCCTAGAATTTAAGATATATATTAACTAAGAAAATTGAGGGGATAGACTGGCTAGCCCACGTGCTTAAACAAACACATGAGCATATTGTTCCATAAAAGTGCTTTCGTATAAGTACTTTTATAAAAGTACTTTTGTATAAGTTCCTTTGTACTTTTATAAAAATACTTTCATAGAAGTGCTTTTATAAAAGTACTTTTGTAAAAGTGCTTTCACAGTAGTGCTTTTATAAAAGTAATTTCGTAAAAGTTCTTTTATAAAATTACTTCAATAAAAGTGCTTTCGTAAACGTGCTTTTATAAAAGTACTTACATAAAAGTGCTTTCATAAAAGTACTTTATGCTTTTGTAAAAGTAATTCCATAAAAGTGCTATTTATAGAAGTGCTTTCATAAAAGTTCTTTTGTTAAAGTGATTTCATAAAAGTGTTTTTATGTAAAAAAATGCTTTCATAGAAGTGCTTTTATAAAACTATTTCTGTAAAAGTGTTTTCATAAAAGTACTTTTGTAAAAGTGCTTTCGTAAAAGTATTTTTGCAAAAGTGTTTTCACAAAAGTACTTTTGTAAAAGTGCTTTTATAAAAATACTTTCATAAAAGTGATTTTATGTTGGATTTAGTTTTGATCACTTTCAAATTGGACAAGGATTTGGCCTCATGATCGGATTATTGGAAATTTGGTTTAGGTCCAATTCAAACCAATAAGAATATGGACCAATTTATTTTGGATTGGCTTAATCCAATAATTATAGTGGTTGTCCAAAACCGGTCAATTAACACCCCTATTCGTGAATTCATCTTATATTTTAGTTTCTAGATTTGTTTTACCCAATCATGGGGTGTTGGGCAATATTTTTTATTTTGTTTTCCAAAATAAAAATAATTGCGACATGAATACAATTATACTGTTTAATGAAATTGCTTTTTCTAATTTGGTAGTTTTCCTTTTTTTTAAATGAAACTGTATAAAACTAAGTAATCTTTTTTTTTCTTGGGGGTTTGAAGTGTTGAATCAAATGGCCTTATCCAAGAAGGGGTGAATAGGGTATGGCTTCAAAACATCCCCAAAAACTAGATCTAAGCCTTATTTAAGAAATTGAAACCAAGGCCTTTTGCTGGGGGGAGTAAGATGTTCAACCGACCGATAAATTGACCACGATATTCATGTTTGTTTGTGCTATATTAGATCCTATGGCAGTCAAGGATACCAAAGTGTATCAGTTACTCCTGCGAGGTGGGTAAACAACTTACTCGCATCTAGATCAATAAGTGCTCTCTCCCTCCGATCACTCTCTTTACTTAAGTAACCTGTAATGTAAAAGAACACTAGAATCACACTTACCCAAAAAAAAAAGTTTTACTTGAAAAACACTTGCCTAGGTAAATGTACCTACCTAGGTAAATAAAACAAATGGGGCCTAGATGTAGCGGAAAGGAAGGTTTTGTGTGTGTGCGTGCGCAAGATGAGATTAAAGCAGTTGTACAAAATGATTCAACAAGTAAACTAAGCAACTGCTTCAAAGTAATTATAATAATAATGTAATATAATTATATAAAATGAATGAACAATAAATTCAAATAATTGCAGAAAATAGATGTGAATAACAATAAATATTGTAGCTAACAAATATGGATAAACAAGAAAGTAAAATAATAGTTGCAAGTATAACCATGTTCAAGTTAGAGCAATTAGTGAGATGTTAGTAATGAAAAGTTAGTGAGATGATTGTAATGAAAAGCAAATAACTGTAGAAACTTAAATAATAACAAGGTAAAACACATAGAAAGTAAAATAGACAGTGCACAAAAGATTTTTATAGAGGTTAGTCCAATCCCAACCTACGTCCTCTCCTCAAGCAACCTTTAAGAATTCCACTAAATTTAGCCAATCTTCTTGGGCGCCAACAAGATTTTACAAATAGTAGGACTTCTAGGTGCTTACAATACCTTGGATAGACTTATGAGTGCTATCTTGTAGATCTTGTGGGTCCCTACCCAATTTGAATTGATAGATCTTGTAGGTCTCTACCAAACCTTGAGTGGTCTTATAAATTCTAATCAAAACCTTTATTGATATTCTAACTTTAAACACCACTTATTTACAAATGATATCATAATGGAACACAAATATAAAGCTAATGCTTCTTATCCAAGTAGATAGATTATATAGAACAAACTACTCAAATGTAATAGACGCTCAACACATAATCAGCTCGGTAAAGTGATTCACAATAGCTCAATGAGAAACAAATAAGCCCAAGGGGTGCTCAACTTTTCTCTCTCAAGCTTTATAGCATATACAATGATTGCTTTTGTTTTTATTTTTATTGTTTAATTTCAAACCAAAACCTCTTTGAGAGCAAGTGACCGTTTTCTAGACATTAAAAATACTTGAATTTATAATAGGAACTGTTCAAGCTCGTTCCTAACAAGATAGGAGGCATACCAAACATGAATTAGCCATTATGCCCTATAGTGGGCAAATTTTAATTGAAGTGGTTGACTATAATTATATAATTAGCAATTGATTATAAGTCAAACGGAGGAATTTTTTTCTCCTCTCATAACTTCCTCCTATTAGTCGATTAGTTCTAGTTCATTATCTCGGCTATGAACGGTAGTCAACTATTCAACAATACTAGAGCATTTTCATGCTTTGGCTTTCTAGTAATTGGCTAGTGACAACTCTAATAGTTAGAAATTTTGGAAACTTTAGTCCAAAGGTTTAGGGAACTTTCCCTTGACTTTCAAAAGTGATTTTCAACAATTTAAATATTGCTCTAAAGTTAAGGAAAGCATATGATCCAAACATATTTTAACCATTAGTCTTTAAGATCGATCTAACCAAATTTGGTCTTGGTGAACTCAATATATTGTGTACCTCAAGTAAATGATTACATCAAGGACCTAAAAGTAAAACACCTAAACTCATCGACTTGATGCTTTTTTCCTCCTTGTTGAGTTATTGTAGCAAGACTTCATAGGTTGTTTTTTTTCCTTCTTGTTCTTGGTAGTTCTTTCTTCCTTGGAGCTCCATTCTTCTTTTGGAGAGTGATGATGGTGATGTTCAATTGCCCACAAGTAAATCTCCCACTTTCTTCATCATGATGTGTTTAACAATATGAATTTGTTATCATCAAAACACATAAACATGGGGGATGTGGGAAATGATGTGATAGAGCTAGTCTATTTAAAAGCATTTTGGTGGCTAGATCTTCCACGAACCAAATGGGAATAGATCAAAAATCAATATGTCCGGCTTGTAAACAGCCAAAAGACCACGTGGAAAGATGTACCAAACGGCCCCAATATAAATGAAGTAAAATAAAACCTAAAGTAGATTAAAGTAAAATCCAAAACAAAATTAAACCAGAATTTGCATTCAATTCATTTGCACTCCCATGCATCTGTACTAGTAGAAATTAAATTGAACTGCAATGAAACAAAGCTAAAAGTACAAATTTTGCATCAGATAAGGGTGCAAATCACTACTAATATATGGATGTCAAATTGCACTGGACAAAATTTGCATTGCAAACAAAAGCAACCTTGAACTCTTACATCATTTGCACCTTTTGTTTCATTGCACTAATGGGGCAATGCACCACTTTCCTCCCACCTTCATTCTCTCTCCTATAAAGCGGACCTCATAAATTTCTTGTTATTATATAACACATTTTATAGGGGGGTCAAAGGGATGGGGACATAATAGAGAGCATATGAGGTCCACTAACATTACTATGGAGAGACATAATAGAGAACCGGTGCCTCTCCTAGGGATACTGAGTGATATTTGAGCAATTGGGTCATCAATAGGACCCATCAATTTGCTTCCACCACATTCCTCCCAAACCCTCCACCCACTTCCATTGTCTTTTATATAAAGTGGGGATCATATTATTTTACTTTTATTTATATTTGTATTTATTTACACCGATGCAAATAAAATTTACACTACAAACAAATAAAGGCTAAAATGCAACAAATCCACCAATTTTCACCAATAAGCAATTACTCAGCTAAATTATAACGTGGTTTTGAATCCAGTACAATGGAAATTGTATATGGATATATTATTGAGAAATGCATGCAAGCAGTCAAAATTGTACCGGGTTAAACATCCGACCATCGACAGCCTGGATTCAATCTCAAAAGTTTTGTCCAATTGAATGGCCTGCATTATATAATTAATAAATTCTACTAAGTGGATGATAAAGTGCCAATCTCTACCATTTTCATTTGGTATGTTGCATGGTACTTTTGTTTATGTTCAGACGTGAAATGGAAAAGAAAACAATTCTTTAAGTGGGACAAGACAAACAGACCACATAACATGCAAAAGAAAAGAAGCAAAAACTTTCACCACCCAAACTATAACAAAGCCACCCCGTGTCTACATTTGAGAGAAAAAACTATTTTACCATTGGTGAAGTTACCACATTGTCCCCACCTATAGAAATGTGATTTGACAAAAAGTATCAAACTGTCTTTCTTGTGACACTATAAAAAAAAAAAAGTGTATTCAATTAAAAGCACATTCAAAATTTCTATAAGATATGAACACATATTAAATTAACGAAGAAAAAACGATTATCCTGTTTATAATGATAAAATCAAGAAAGATACTAAATATATATTTTTTTCCCAACTAGGCATATAAGAGAACAAATTTATTGAGAGAGATTACAAATAATGGGATTTGTAATTTTGGGGGAAAAACTTAAATCTACCCTGAGATTTCAAACAAAATATGAAAATTTCCGTGAATTTTATCATAATCATTAAGACTGCGTTTGGAAACGATGCAAATAAGTGTGAATGCAAATATATAGAGTGTAAAATGGTTCATATGTATTGTAAAGTTGGATTAGTTTTGCATTGACAAATTTATCTTCTTACCAAATAGACTTTTAGCTGTAATGAATGCAAACATAAATTTCAATAAAGCATATATTTTATTTTTTTATTTTTTTTATCAAAACCCCACTTGAGTGCAAATTTACTTATTTTTTACTGATGTACTTTTACATCTTATTATTATCAATGTAAATATGCATTCGTCTATCATTTATCAATGCATAAATGTAATGTTGCCAAATTCAGGCAAAAGTAAAACAGAGTGCAAATTTATCCTGAACCGGAATTTACACTTCATTTGCATCATTTCCAAACGCAGCCTAAACATCACCCATAAAAGCGGGGAGAAATACTGAGGACACTCTTATTTAGGTTAAGTTAATAAGTTTTTAGATAATTGAATTTGATACCAAAAGTGTCCCTTTGTACAAAGAGGGATTGAAATTTACTCTTTGCAACAGTAACAGTAGACAATCTTCCACAAGAGGAAAAACCGCAGTAGATCCACCAGTGTAGTCACGATACTGTCATTCTCCTTTATATTGAGAAGAAATTGAATTATTGACTGAAAAAAAAATGAGTTTGGATCTCTTACCCACAAATTTTTTTCCAAATTTACCCATAGGACACTACAGCCGTATATTGAGAATATCTTCCTTGTCATTCAATTCATGTGAAGATATTTCAAAGACACAATGACTTGTAGATAGGGATGTGGGAAGAGTTTGTCCATAGGAGATCTGAAGTCATAAACTTGATAAAACCTTAAATTAATGCTATGTTTAGTTTGAAGGAAAAAGTAGGGGAAAAGGAAAGAAAACCTTTACAAACCTTGTATAGATTTCACTACCTTTCCTTTCTCTACCTTTTATTCCTTCAAACCAAACATGGCCAAAGGTAAACCTTAATGGGTATTCTGGTCTATTTAATTTTATGTTTAATTAAATAGAGGCACTGTTGAGGCATTGACAAAAATTTACTGCAATGTGTGATCAGATGCTAATGACAAATAATGACAGGCTAATCTTGGGTAGTTTTGTCTTGGCAGATAATAGAGGCGGTTTTAGTGTTTTTAGGGATGTTACATTGGCCGAGTCCTGAAAGTTGTCATCTGTTAAATTTAGAATGGGCCCAAGCCTAAACATGAGGTTGAAAATTTTCAATGAGGGCAACCCAACTTGCAACCCTAATTCAAAAAAGCTGATGAAGGGATTTATTTAGAAGAATCAAGAACATTGTTAATTTGGAACAAAATCTATGGTGCATCTTAGGGGTGAGTATGGGTCGATTTGGTTCGGTTTCATGGCAGAACCTGGAACCAACTTTGTAGGGGTCAGTTTCAAGTTTTTGGAAACGGAACCTACCTTGTGAAGATCGGTTCCGGGGTTCTGGCCTTGGCGGTTCCAGGGTCTCCAATGGAACATGTTCTTTATTTATTCCCCCTCTTAAAAAAATGAAACATGTCATTTAAAAAGTTGATTTTCAATAATGATAATATATAATTTAAAACTTATATTATGTTTATTGATTAAATTGAATAACTTAATATGCAGATTATTATAATATATTAACATACGGTTCAAAATTTATCATATTATAATTTAATTTTTATAAATATTACCTCTTACATTATTTATTATACACATTTAAATATTAAAATAAAAACAAATGATCAAATTACTTAAGTAACTCAATGGTCAAGTGAGACCATGGCTTTTATAACAATGAGTGCTTGAGTTCAAACCTTCACATTCTTAAAAATATTTTGGAGTTTATTTAAAGGCAAGTTTAGATCCAAGGTTGGTTCCACTAAGGCCAACCAAGGCCAGTTTATCGGATCGGTTCAGGTACGATAAACACCTAGACCTTTGGAATCGACCTGGGTAGGGGTCAATTCCAAGAATTTGGAGCAGACCATACTCTATAACCAATTGGGTAGGGTTGATTCAAGGTCAGTTCCATTCAATTCTGGGTAGAACCTACCTATTTGTTCACCCCTAGTGCATCCTCTTGCACCATGCAGCAAAAGATATGAACCAATGAAATCTCTGTTTCATCATTTTAAAAATACACCTTGTTAAACATGAAAATATACTTTATGAAACGTGAATCAATAAAAAGTAAGAATTCTTAGTATATGTTTGGCATTGATGCTACTGATATGTGGGTTAGAAGCACCATTTTCTCAGAAAACAATGTCTTTTTTTTTCTGTTTGGAAACATTGCTATCAGGTAGGACAATTCCTGGAGCAACAACACCACTTTCTCATTGGTACCAATGCTCCATCTCTGTTTTTTGCACTGGTATCCATTATAGGAAGTCCATGTCACTGCCACATCATGTCCTCATTGACAATAACAAGCTGCAATCCGAGAAAATACCAAATTCGATGTTGCTCCAAACCACATATTCTCAATTTCCAAGACATAGTTTAATGATTCCAAACAAACAGACACTTTTTAGAGTACCGTTTTTTTCTGATGTGGCACTGATGTATCACCGTTTTCTAGAATAGTGGCATTGATGCCAAATACACACTTAGTTATTAGTTGAGATCTATATTTAATATACAACTAATATCAGTGAATAAATTGAACTCTGAATTTTGATGAATGATTACCATTAAAAATTAGGGTGTAACTAATTACTTTGATGTTGTTTTTCTTTAGCATTATTAAAAATGCGAATGATTAGCAGTTGAGATGATCAGTCAGCAACTCAGCATCCCTCCAAGATAAGGAGATACAGGATTGAACTTATAGAGCTACAGGCTCTTTGTGGTTTGACAAATGGCCTCAGATGCATCATGCTCTGTTCCCACCCATGATTCTCCTGTAATGTGAAGTATATATATACTTTTTGAATAAAATTACTATAAAATAATTAGATGAATGGAAATAAAATCCTGAAGAAAATAGGAAGAATAAACTTGCCTATTAGAGACATATAAATCGGACAGGAAGAAATCAAGTATCCAACATTGTACCCTACTTGCCATTGAAGATAAGATATCTAAACTATGCACACACTTTAGAATCCAGCGTATTTGGGAACATCTCCTGCGGCTGGATGCTATGTAAAAGAGTTTTGGTATCCAATCGGTAGTGACTTAATCACGTAAGGACAAAATTTAATCACAGAATTTTATGTTGATATTGGTGCTGCTTTAAAAAAAATCGCAAGAAAAGGAAAAAAAAAAAAACAAAGGTAAAAGCAGCACAAAAAACTATGTATCAACTTAAAATTTTGTGATTAGATTTTGATTTAAAGTCAGTCACTACCATGTCATTATTTTTGTAATTTCTCTCTCTACTATATTAAGTATATAGTTGTTAAATAATTTCAAATTTCATTTTTATATCTAGGAAAATACACAATTTTGATGGAAAATTATATTTTCTCTCTTGTTTTGTCTTTTTAATTTTGTTAGGGAAATGGGTTAGGTCTCAACTGCAACCAGTAGGAGAGGTTACCACTTACCATAGATTTCTGTTGGGACCTTCATATATCACAGAATTAATGGGGGGGCTACATCTCTGACTTTACTTAGGTCTTTTAAAATCATTGAAAAAAAAATACCTCATTTAAGAAGTTAAGTTTTATTTGAGTGGGGCAATTGTAAAAAGAAATCAATAAATTTCTTCATATACCCCTAATTAGGTCTTTCCCTCTTTGAACCCTGTTAGTGAACTCATATGTTACTCTTATCCTTGCGAAGCCAGGAGCCAAATGACTTTTCTCTTGGGTTGCTTTTGTTGGTCCATTTTAGAATTCCTTTTACATTCAATTTACCGTTTTTTTACTTGTTTTATTAACTTTTCTGAAAATCACTCAAATAGCAATTTTTTTCATATAAGGAATCCTCTGGTTCATCTCCCTTTTGGAAAGGTAATGGTCATGCTTGAGACAAAGTTTCACGTGTACACACAACTCCACCATGGGTATGGCAAAAGGATAGGTTCAGGAGGGTTTTCTAAATTTTAAGGAAAATTTCAGATTAGTACCCTTTACTTTGGACCTAGTGTCACTTTGGTCCTTGAACTTTAAAATGGAACAAATTAGTATCCGAACTTTTAAAATGTATCAATCCAGTACCTATCGTTAATCAACTGTTAATTAATCGTTAAGTGGCATTTGAAAAAGATATAAATGCCCTTCAAATGTCATCTAATTTTCTTGATCAATCCATCCAAACGTTGATAAAATTAACAGTCTCAAATTCTTGTCCTTTCTATTCAAGAATGTTGACATCAAATAAACAGACCCCAACTTTCTTGAATAGAAGAGGCATGGATTTGGGACTGTTAACTTTTTGTCAATATTTGGATGATTGGTCAAGAAAATTAGATGATACTCGAAGGACATTTGTCTTTTTTAAATGCCACTTAATGGCCGATTAATAGTTGATTAACAACAGATACCGGATTGACACGTTTAAAAATTTTGAGTACTGAATTATCGCATTTTAAAATTCGAGGATCAAAATGACACTAATCCCAAATTACAGGATACTAATCGAAAATTTTCCCTAAACTTTTTACAGATTGTGCCTCTACTGAAACTCTCAACGGATTCCCTTTTCAAAACCTAATCCTCTCCAACCCTACCCTCCCCGCATTTGAGGGTGGGGCGAGTATGGTCCATAACCTATATAAATACAAGCAAAATAACACGAAAAAACATTAATGTTCCGATTAGAATTGTCAATGGGTTGGGTCCTATCCAATGGAACTGATGGACTCAGACCAATTGGACCGGTTCTGGTTCCAATTAGAATTGTCAATGGGTTGGTTCCTAATAAGCAAAATGGACCTAGAACTTATCCCAATGCATTAATTCTGGTTCTTAATAAATTATTCCAATTATTTTGGGTAGAAATCAGGTCCACTATGTCCCAAACCAATTTGGACCCGACTCAAGCGTCTATATATATAATATAAAACATAATGAGCCTTTACCTTTCCTTCGTTTCTTCTACAAAAGTCAAAGGAGCTGCCTGAACTATACAACCAGTGAACCATAATATCATTGTCTCAGGAGTCGAACTGGTTTTGGTTGTTCTAAAAGCGGATCAAAACCCGAATAAACCGTACATTTACCAAGAAACCCTTTGTCTAAAATTTGTGTTTCATTCTCATGGTATACTTTATACTTAACAGTATTATCACATTATCATCTCCAGATGTATCAATTTGAAAAATAAACATGTTTATTACCAAATTGTAGCTTTTTTTTATTAAAATCAAATTGTAGCTTATAACTTATAAATAAAACTGCTAAGTGCTTTATCGGGTCCTGATAATGGGCTCTTTTTGATTGACCAAACGGGTTGATCCATTATTCAATAGGAAGTTAGGAACCCAATTTTGTTCATTCCAAATTCCCAATGTTTTCAACGGTGGTGCCCTTTGGACTCTTTCAAAGGTTGAGAAATTGATTCGGTTCCTAGAATTAGGGTGATGACTAAGGAAACTACTAGAGTTCTAGACCCAGCGTGATAGCTAATGCTGATTTACTCAAATTAGGGTTAGGGTTAAGGAAATCTAGGGTTTATGGAACAGCTTAAGAGTTGGGGAGAGAGAAAGAGGGGGGAGGGTACTGACTATAAATAGAAGATAGAGAGAGGGGCCAGGGCCCAGTGGCCAAGAGTGGGACCCCTTATACACCGAACCAGACGTGCCATACGACTGAGAAGGGCTCCGCCACGTGGGCTCGACGACTCATCTCGAATCCCTCATCTCTCGATCTGTTATCTTGAGGCGTCACGCCCTCTCTCCCCCTATAAATAAGCTACTCCGTTCCCTTCTCCGTCTCGTAACACAGCTTCTCGACTTCTTGTTGCTCATTGTTATTGTTTCCCTCTTTCAAAGGTCTTCTTTTTCTTCTCCATTTCCATCGATTTATTTGCTTCCTCCTCAACAATCCACCAGGGGCAGTCTTCAAAAGTTCTCGTGCTCCTTTCTGGATTCCTTTTCTTGTAGCGTAAGTTCTGGTTTTTGATCTCTTTTGTTATTATAAAGCTTGGGTTTATTATCTGGGTTTTTGTTCTCATATGTTCTTGATTCATACAAAGGCATATTCTTTGCAGAGCCTACTTGTAGTGCATTCTTTCCTCTGCATGTTTGATTTCGAGATTCTTTGTTAGCATATTGTTGGGTTTATTATCTTTTGCGTTGCCGATTTCTTCTTCTCTTGATTTTACTTAAGAGGGTTCTGTTGTGGTTCGATTTCTTCCTCGGTCGTTTATTTTTTACTTATTTATTCTCTTTTCTTTCTTAAACATTGGATTTCTCTTTCTGCGTCTGTTTCTTTTAATTTCTTCGATTTGGGTTTCTTTTCTTTACATGACTGATTCATTACATTCGAATCTTAAGATCGGTTTTTAACTTCGTTCTGCGATTTCATGTAGATAGATTACCTATCGTTTCTTGGTTCAACAACGTTTTCAATGGTAAAAATTTCAACTTGCAAATCGTCTCAGCAAACCAATAAATCTGTGCTTTGGTCCCGTTGCAGGAAGCGTGAATGTTTTAATGGAGTCTAAAGGTGGCAAGAAGAAGTCTAGTAGTAGTTCCTTGCAATACGAAGTACCCCTTGGCTACAGCATTGAAGATGTTCGACCTCACGGTGGAATTGAGAAGTTCCGATCTGCTGCATACTCCAACGTAAGATCACCCAGAAGAAAAATGATTGGTTTAATCTGTCATTCCCTTGCTTCTTCATTGTTTTTGATATGTTCTACATGTTTCAATCTTTAATGCTCTGGTTTCTCTTCTTTGATTTTCGCAGTGCGTGAGGAAGCCATCCTGATATACCCTCCAAATGCCTTCTTCGGTAGAGTAGGATTTCTATTAAATTTCTTTTTCAATTCTTGGAATAAGCAAAACTCTCTGGATAGCTGTTCGTTGACAACGGAAGAACGATTCTCAAACTCGTCTCTCCATTACCTCTTCTTCAACTGATATTGAGATCTTCATTGAAGCCACCATGGCCGTTGTACTGGGTGACACCAATACCCAGCCCCCACAATCTTCTGCAATCGGTTTTGAAGGCTTCGAGAAACGGCTCGAGATTACCTTTACTGAAGCACCCGTTTTCGTCGACCCGCAGGGACTCGGCCTCCGAGCTCTGACTCGGGCCCAACTCGACTCCATCCTGGAGCCAGCGAGGTGCACTATTGTAGATCAGCTCTCCAACTCAGAATTCGACTCGTATGTTCTCTCCGAGTCAAGCCTTTTTGTGTACCCTCTCAAGATTATCCTCAAGACCTGCGGGACGACGAAGCTGCTTTTATCAATTCCACCGATTCTCGAACTCGCCAACTCGCTCACGCTCTCGGTGTACTCGGTGAAATATTCCCGCGGGAGCTTTATTTTCCCAAATGCCCAACCTGCCCCTCACACCAGTTTCTCTGAGGAAGTCGCTGTGCTCAATGGTTTCTTCGGCAATCTCCCTTCCGGTGGGCAGGCCTACGTGACCGGCGATCCGGCAGTTCCGAATCGCAACTGGCATGTTTACGCGGCGTCTCAGAAGCCACCGATGTCATCAATGAACGATCAGACGGCCGCTGTTACTCTCGAGATGTGCATGACTGGCTTAGACAGGGAATGCGCATCAGTTTTCTTCAAAAAATCGGAGGACTACACGGCGAAGGAAATGACAAAACTCGCCGGAATATCGGATATTCTCCCGTCGCACGAGATATGCGATTTCGACTTCGACCCCTGCGGGTACTCGATGAATGCAATCGACGGTGGAGCTTATTCTACAATCCACGTCACGCCGGAGGACGGGTTCAGCTATGCGAGCTACGAGGCGATGGGATTGGACCCCGGTTCAGTGGGGCTCGAGCCGCTTCTGAGAAGGGTGCTGAGGTGCTTCAGACCGGCCCAGTTCTCGATTGCAGTGACGCATTTTGGTGGTGGGGCTGAAGAATGGGGAGATGACGTGAGCGTGGAAGGGTACAGGTGCGAGAATGTGGTGAAGCAGGAGATGCCCGGAGGGGGGTGCGTACTGTACCGGTGTTTCACGGGGGCTGAGAAGGGGTGCGTACTGTTTTCGTCCTCTCCGAAATCTATTCTGCATTGCTGGGAAGACGTTGTAGCAGAGGAGGAAATGGAGAGCGTGGTTGCTTGTCACTGCGTTTCTTCTTTAGCCTAGCGAATAGTAGTAGTATTGTGTTTGAGTGGTGTCAGCCAGCCCAGTTAGCGGCTCTGTTCAGTCGGGTCGGGTCTGATTCTGTTTTTCTTGAGAGAGAGAGAGGTGTTTTGTTGTGGTCGTGCATCCTAGTTTTGAACTGAATAAGCTTGGGCCAGTGTTGGCTTAATTTAGAAGCACTGTCTGTTTTTATTATTTTTGTTTGGTCAGAACTCAGAAGCAGAGTGTGGTGTGTCTTCTTGTGCCTGGTGTTTGGTACTGTTTTTGTGTTTTCATAAAGTTAAATATTATGAAATTGGAGTGGTTTATTGTAAAAAGAATTTTTAATAAGTCGTTTATGATTAATGAATCATGAATGAGTGGTGGTTACTGGTAACATAAATGATTGGCGTTTAGGGATTTATGATTGAGATTGTATGATGATGGATGGAATGGACAGGTCGGGTCCCACTTGGCCAATGGGGGTGGGGGTGAGGAATGATGGACGGTGGAGGATGGAAGATTCTCTCTTTTGTGCATTTTGCTCTTTAATTTAGCGATGCACAGCGAATCTGCTTTTTTTGGGGGGGCTTTCATTGGGGGAGAATTTCTTTTTTGGGTCTCTGTACTGTGGTGTGGGCCTGTGGGGTGGGCTGCTGCTGGGTGTTCAGCTGCACTGCAGAAAACAGAGTCTGAGAGTGAGGAAGGCTGGCTTTGTGGCTTTGTCCCTGTAAAGCCAGTTCTTGGGCTAAAAGCTCGTACCGCGAGCACAACCGTGTCAGTTGGCCTTAGAGAACCAATAGTAGTTGTGTGACAGCATCAGTATGTCAGGCCTGTTTGGTAATTTGTACAGAAGGCACATGCGGCATGGTCTGAGCCCTGCTTTAATACCGGACCACCCAGATGAATGAGAGAAAGAGAGAGGAGTTTCATTCTGATTTCTGCATTATTTGTTCAAAATTGTTCAGGGCTTCAATTTTTTTTTTTTTTAAATACTAAAAATAAGCTTAATTTCAGTTACCAAAAGGTCCAAAACCTCGGATAATGCGCTTTGCATGCTTGGAATACAAGTGTGAGCTGAAAGATTCAGCTAAGCTTTTGCCAATAAGCTATTCAAAGAGGCCATAGCAGTAGCCAGATAGCCCTTCAAAGAACTAACTGGCAGCTGATTGGGCTCTCCGAATTTTCATACAAAGTAGCTCATAGGCTGTTCATGTGAGGCCCACATTCTAAATAAGCAGGAAGCTACGGTGCAGTCGGTGCTTCCGCCATTGAGGGCGTTGCAGGGTGGGTTCCACCCAAACAACAGAAACCCTAAACAGCCCAAAATGACGGTCTGAAGTTAGAAATATGGCCTTTCACTGAAGCTTTTTTTTGGTGTCCTCCAAGCAGCTCAGTGAAAGCATATCTCAACCAATTAGGGATGGAACTTCGGTCAGGTTGGTTAAGAAATTGTTAATTTATTTTTTGGTAAATGGAGAGAAAGAACAGGGCTACACAAGCCTGGGGAAGCCCTTCCCCAACAGTCACAAAAGCATAAATTTTCTTGTCACTAGCTGAATGGCTTCCAATTTCCAAAGCTGCCCCCTTACACCTCTCAAGAAGTTGTTAAACTTTTAATGAGCCTTAAGCCCACTAGCAGTTCTACCACCCTTCAACCCTCCCAAACGGGCCCATGATCGTCAAGCCAAGCTCTGGATAAGCCCATCCATCCATCATCAAAGTACCAATGCATATAGGTCATGGCCCAGGCAAATTAGGGAAAAGTCACTAAACGCCTAAGCACAGTCCTGGGTGGAATAGCTTGAGAGTTAACTTCGTCTATGGTTAAAATTCTATTCCAAAGAATCTATGGGCACTTGAGATGACCCCATTTTAGTGTAGCCCATTTGAAACACGAATTAGTGTTGGGTTTGAAATTCAAGCTCCCCCAAATGCAAATCACTCAAGGGTGGGTGTAAAACAAACCAGACTTGACCTTATGGGTCTTGCTTGAAGGTAGGGAAACCTTTACAAACCTTGTATAGGTCTTCTTGCTTTTCCTTTCCTTTCCCTATTTTTTCCTTCAAACCAAACACAACCTTAGATCTTGCAGAACTTGAATTCGATTCTCTGGATCTTGTGAGTAGTGATCTCAATTTTAACCCTCAATCCTCTTCATCTCTGGCTCTCTGTTCAACGGCTACATTCTCACAGGTTGCGTCACTAGAGAAAGCAATGTATTCCTAATTCTATTTCCTTCCATTTGGTTGCTTAGTCTCAGTTTGGAAGAGTAGAGTGCAAAACTTTGTATTTTGTAATCTTTTGTTTGTACTTGTATTTTTTCCAAACTAAGCCTTACATTTGAGTTGGTGTTCAATTTTTGTTTTCCTTTTTTTTTTTTTTGGGGGGGGTGGATCATGGTTTTGGTTTTAGAAGAAAACAAGCAGCAATATACATTGAATTAAATCAAATAGAATAATTCAAAACTAGAAGAAGAAGAAGAAGAGAAGGAGAGGGAGACGAGAGTATGGTAAGTCCCTCTCCAGCCTCAAATCGATTTTATTAGTTCTAATAAGAATAAATGATAAAATTATATAAATGCGATAATGAGATCGGCTTCAGTCAGTGCAACACTGTTCAAACAACCTTGCATTGGGAATATCTCCATACTTGTGTGTTTTACTTCATGGGAAGATATTCCCAATCCAAGGCTATACAGGTTGTTGGAACGGACCTTGCACTGACTGAATCCGGTTTCTGGGATAACGGCTTATAAACATAGATAAAAAGGCAAATAGGCCCATTAATATAAAACATAACAAATAAATTAAGATGCATCCGGCACAATATCTCTGTAGTTTTGAAGCCACTGAAGATTTATAGGCTGCCTTCATCCATAGTTATGTCCTACTTTAGTTTTAGATTATTTGAAGATTTGGTAACTCATCGTTACAAATGCATAATTTCAAATCAGTTGAGGGAACATGGATCTGAATATTATTCATGCATGGTTTATTTCTTCTTGATCATGCGAGGAATTTAAATTCTATCTACACTTTTAATGATGTCCTTTGCTGAATATATTTACTCCATTATCCTCCACCTGAAATTAGAAGCAGTTGTTTGCAGAAACAACCAAGTGGGAAAATCAAAATTATGAAATGCCTTGCACACCAAAAGAATAAATTCCCTTGTCACATGCTTCTGTGGATGTAGGATTAAGACTATGATTTGTTACTTTATTTCTATTAAATTTTCTGTCGAACCGAACAATCCATAATGGTTAAATATTAAGTAAAGTTATGACTTTGTTTAGTTGGCTCGTTTCTTTGGCTAGGTGGTTTTGGTTCAATTTGAACCTGTAAGGAGAAAGAAGGTAAAGGAAAAGAGAAGACTTTGTTTGTCTTCCCAAGTCTTTAACTGAATAGAACTGTCTAAATCACATGAAAGTATTTCCATTGTAGCTTGGCTAAACCATATATAGGGATGATCAACTTAGAAACCTAGGGGGTGATAATTTTTTCTACAACTTTTATAAATTGATTTACATATTTTTTATATTTTTATTGTTTAATTTAAGACATCACAAATTGATTTGTTTAACCTAGAGAGAAATGCAGTTAGAAATTATTTTTATAATGTTGATTTTTATTCATTATTTTTATGTTGTGGTCATATTAGACTACTCAACTCATCACCAACTCACAAGAGTTTAACACCAAATTGCTTGCCTGCAAAAATCTATTAACTCTAACTCAGGAAATGTGGACACTTGTTTTTGTTTAATACTAAACATATCTAATACTAGGGATGTTTCCGGAATTTAATATATTTTTAATCTTTTTATATTCTATATATTGTTTATTTTTATTTTTAATTATGATATCATGTATTAACACTTTCACTTGAATAGCTAAACTATGAAACAATCACCTTGTTAGCATAGATGTAGTAAATAACCACAAAGCCTATATCCTCTCCCAAGCACACCACCTGAGATTTTTCCACTACACCAACTAGACTTCCGGGTGCTAACAAGATAAATCTTTTATAATTGGACTTGTGGATGTCGATAATACCTTTACAGCAATTGGACTTGTGAGTGCCAACAAGACATGTTATCAGATAGACTTGCAAGTGTTATCCAGAACTTTTATTATTAGCAAATGAAGCAAAATGAAACAATTGTGAGGGTATTTGGTTCGGCTTACATTTATTCATTAAATGTTTATTGAGGGTGCCAAATAGGCACCACTTCAACATTTTCTCTCTCTTGCTCTTCAGCATGCATCGAAAATGAAAAAAGTCAGCTTTGGTTTATGTGCATGCCAGCCATTTGTGAAAATTATTTTTTAAAGCTTCCACAAACGGCCAGGTGCTTTTTCACTGTTATGCTGATGTGGCGCCTAATTGTCATAAACGGTTGTGATTATTGCATTTTTTTTGTTTTATCAGTAAATAAAGTACAAACGTTTATTCAATAAACATAAACGGAACCAAACACATACTTGGTTTCACCGTTTATCAAATAAATAGTAAAAAACCAAAACGCTTTGATTTTTGTGCATGGGGCATTTGGGAAAACGTCAAATTCCTGTTTCCCCCAATGCCCAGTGTTTCTTGAAACCAATTGCTGATGTGGTACACTTTAATGGGTGTTAATCTGATGTAGAAAGTAAAAAACGTTTAAAGTGATTCAAACAAACAACAAAAATAGAAAATATTTAATGTAAAAAACGTTTAAAATAAAAAAGTGTAAATAAACGTCTATCCATAAACACCCACATAACCAAACACATACTAAATGGGTATCCTTGTTGCAGCACCGAGAAGAGAAGTTAATTGAACAGTGAGGGAGAAGATGAAAAATAGTTCTGCAATCTGCAATAATATCAGAGATTCGCCAAAGAGGATTGGAGGATTCCTCCAACAGAGCATTGATCACAATCTGCACGTCTCCCTCAATTTGGACATGTTGAAAGTGAAGAGATGAAATGAGTCTAAGCTTCCAAAAGAGCGTGGGCTTCACTTTTAATAGCTGAGGATGGACTGAGCTTTATAGCACAAGCAAATACAAAAGATCCATGGTGATCCCTAATAATCAATCCTGCACATGCACTTGATTGGTTGAGTTTCAACCAAGGCTTCATCCACTAGACCACTTATATTAATAGATTCAGATGGGTCGTGTTCAATCTTGGCTTATAGCTTCAACCATCACATCTACCCCTCCCAACTGAACATAAATTTCATTAATGATTCTTCATTATCCAAGACAAGACGACAACGGGCTTTCCGTAATGGCACATCGAGCAAAGAATGGGAACATGATCTTTGGAACAGGGATCATCTAATAATAAAGCCAATCAGTAATCAACCAATATCAACATGTAAACCTAAAGGTGAAGCTGCCCAAACATGCTGAGACCTCACAATAGAATAGTAAGTGTTGTAGGGTCTCAACGCCTTTTCTACACAGACTACAGGAACCAGAGCTTCTTTGACCGGAAGACTACGATGAATACAACACCAAACAATTAAAGGGCTAAAGACCCGCACCATTTGGTGGGCCACCAAAAATCTCTACAAAGAGCATTGGTTTTTTGAGTATCTTGTTGCGAGACAAGGGAAGTTGGGAATGGGTTCTATGACACTCTTCAAAAGAACACCCCTGCTGGCCTGTGAGACTCTTCAACTCAATCACCTAGCCTTTTGTGAATAAACTAGGCTTACATTGGTGACTAAGGGACTATGGAAAATTCATCTATAGAGAGTCATGACTATCTTTAAAAGCACGAAAAGTGCCTCTAAAACAAATAAGAGGCAGCCAGGTGAGTGTCTCTAAAAGTCCTGTTGCCATATGTTTTAAAGGCGCTTGGTTGATAATTAGAAGCGGATTGTCAATCCGCCTCTAGATTGGACTTTTAGAGGCACATACATACAACTGCCTCTATTGCGTTGTCACTAAAAGTGTTGTATAGAGGCAATTACAAATGCCTCTAAAAGTCCGATTTAGAGGTGCATTGGAATGTCTTTAATTGTTTTTGAAGCGACATTTAGGCTGCCTCTAAAGGTATGTGTTTCACTTTTAAGGGGCACTTTTGGCCACCTCTAAAGTGGTTTAAGAATTTTTTTTTAAAAAAGTGTTTCCATTAAACCTGTAATAACATGTATACAATATTGAAATAAAATCTGTATAAAATATATCTATACTACTCCGTTCAAAAAGATACATCTATAAATATTGTTCCATGATGATTAAATTAAACAAAAAAAAAACAATCATGTTGACGAACACCCCTTAAGCTGGCCACTTGGATAGATGTGGTAGTGACATGAGCCCCAAGCCATACCTGAAATAGACACTATATGATTAACAAATTGAAAAAAATGGATTGGATACAAACTATTAAAACTGCTTTGTGGCTCACCTGCTTGTGCAATGCATACTATTAAAGTAGAACATTCTAAAGGTACACATGAAATGATTAACAAGACCGAAGCAAGGCCTCTTTAGATGGTCAAAAATAAAAGAATTCATTCTCATTGCTAATATAAAAGATGGTTCATTAATGGAAACTTCATTCTCTAAAGTCCACACTTGTTTAATTTGAAAAGCCATTTTTAGCAATATTACTTGTTTCAGAACTATATTTTTCTCTAGCTGCAGTATACACAACAAATATAGAAGGAACTGATAATGGACCAGTTTTCCATAATTAAGTATTAAAAATAACAACAGAAAATGGATGCCACCATCCAAGATTCATATGAATCCTCAGAAACGGTAGTGCTTTGGTGCCCCCAATTCAAGGCTGATGGACATTCTTTATAGAGCTAGTTTACAACCTACAGGGTCTGGTCACAGTCTGTGGGGTGCAAACAGTTCAGGTGTGTTTTCAATCAAATTGTGCTATAGCAGCTTGGATTTGGAAGAAAGCAGCTCCACTGAAAGTGCAGTCTTTCATTTTGGTTGTTGCATGGGACAAGGCCCTAACTAGAGGGAACCTATCTCACAGAGGCACGGTGTTGGAGGTTACTTGAGTGTGTGGTAGGGCAGGAGAGTCAGTGAGTCATCTATTTATTCACTGCCTTGTTGCCTCAGGTCTATGGCACCATTTCCTTCAGTTCTTTGGAAGATAATGGGTCCATCAAGACAGGTTGGATGAGTTGCTTACATCCTGGAGAGACACGGGCTTCAGTAGGAGAGATCAGGTCCTCTGGAATCCTGCACTGTTGGTTATCTGTTGGGCTCTCTAGGAAGAATGCAATCAGAGAGTGATCAAAAAGCTTCCCCTATGGAAGTATTGATCCAGAAGGCAGAATGGTACTTGAGTTTTTGGACTCTGGCCTCTCCACAGCTCCACAGGCTTGGCTTAGTATATCTCCAGTCCAATTGGAGGGACATTTTGATATCTTAAGGCTTTTTTCTTTTGGATGTAAAGTGGGGTGTGGTGTAAATTCATTTTGTCTTTCTCTCGGGTATATATCCCTATAATCTTTTGCAAAGTGGGTTTTTTATCAAAAAAAAAAAAACAACAGAAAATGCATACAGGCAACATGCACTGAGGTACCAACTAATAAGAGATAATAGCTAGCTAAACATGAAATTAAGAGTTGCACAGAATGAAACCATTAGGAAGATTAAATCTAATAACACCAACCTTTCAAGAAAAAAAGTGCAAAGAGCTTATTAAGAAATAAATTCTTAAACCCACTTATGATACTCAACAAAGCTTTACAACCAGAATTCAAGAAAAAGCACTAATACCTGTAATGAACTTGTTTCCAGAACAATGATGTCTAAGATTGCCCACTAGGAGTTGCAATCTGCTTCAAAAAGTATCCCTTTCCTTTTGAAGTGCTAGTAGAATACCTATAGATATTACTCCTCGTGATTAAATTGTTGAAATTGGGAAAGTTCCAGATGTTTTTCTTGGAAAAAAACATGATAGGTTGACACTTGTAAGAACAAATTTTCAGAAAATAAAGGATCCTGTGTAATGCAATTGTATACCCAAATTATGGAACTTTTCACAGAGGATGATTTGTGCCATGGAACCTTCAATGATGGAAAATGCAAAGTGCCCTGAAAAAATAGAATATAAAAGAAGCTTAGCCTGACTGTTCCAATAAGCATCACATCATTGAAATGCGCTTTAAATAGCATGGTAAAAAGTTCAGAAAAGGTTCAATTTATGATCACAAATTAATCAATGAATAGTAAAAGTAATGCCAAAGTAGGATATAGTTTGTGTAGGATAAAAGTTCACATTCTGTATTAGTGGATCATCTTCCCCAAGTTCGCTAATGTTCACTACAAACTTTGCACCGTAAATCATTGCAAGACTGATTGGGTCATTTCAAGAGGTCAAATTATAGCAGTTAGATGGACAGCTGAGAGTGGGCTCAGGTTGGTTTTCTATTGTAAAAATCACAGGAGGTAGAGGGTTAAAGGAGGCGGGTTTGGGGCTGGTTTCACACCTGTTTTCTGCTACAAATTGCAGCAGTGGCACGGGTCACCGGGAGTGGGTTCAAGGATGATTTTCTACTGTAAAATTTTAGTATATTGAGGGGTTAAAGGAGGCAGGTTTAGGGCTGGTTTCACACCGGTTTTCTGCTGCAAATTGCAGCAGTGGCATGGGTCACCGGGAGCGGGTTCAAGGCTGATTTTCTGCTGTAAAGTTTCAGCAGATGGAGAGGTTAAAGGAGGCAGGTTTGGGGCTGGTTTCACACCAGTTTTTTGCTGCAAATTGCAGCAATCGCACGGGTCATCAGGAGTGGGTTCAAGGCTGAATTTCTCTGTAAAACTTCAGCAGATATAGGAGTTCAAGGAGGTGGGTTTGGAGTTGGTTTCACACCGTTTTTTTGCTACAAATTGCAGCAATGGTATGGGTCACCGGGAGTGGATTCAAGGCTGATTTTCTACTGTAAAATTTCAACAGATATAGGAGTTGAAGAAGTGGGTTTGGAGCTCGTTTCATGCTGGTTTTCTGCTACAAATTGCAACAGTGGCATGGGTCACCGGAGTGAGTTCAAGTCTGATTTCCATTTCCTGCTATAAAATTTCAGTAGATATAGGAGTTGAATGAGGTGGGTTTGGGACTGGTTTAATGCCAAGACTTGAAATAGTTAGTGGGACAAAGAGAGGTGGGTTTGGGACTGGTTTCATACTGGTTTATTGTGGTGGTTTGCAGTGGTTAGAAGGAGCTTCTGCACACTACCTCATAAAAGACAAAAACAACCAGCGATGAGCCTCCCTTAAGACAACATTCATGAACCCGCCAACTGCAGTTATGATCTTTAGGCTTTTTGCTAGAATCTAGACTTTAAAATAAATCTCCTACAACTAGAATTGTTTCAAGAGAAGCAGAAGTGACCTCCTACTACCTTCAAAACCTTTTAGTGCAATCCAAACCCATGTGAATTTATAACTTTTGCTAAAATCTAGGGAAGAAATGATTAATTCAGGTTAGCAAGCAGACCAACACCTAATTACTTCAAAGATAAAAAGACAAGTGCCACACTCAAGGTTTTTTTTCCACATTGTGAGTCTCACCTTTTGTCACAAAGAGGGCTTCTTAATAAGTGTGAACACTACCCAAACCATATATCAGAATGAGAGAGCATTTTACATGAGTGCCTTAGAAGAAAACTCAGTTAATAGTCTCTCAACTCACAATGAGATTCAAACAAAGAAAGCAAAACCTCAAGAAAGAATTCAAGTTTCATGACTAAATTCATATTTAGTTTGAGCTATCCATTAGCAAACAATTCTGACATCAACATAAGCATGATAATGGCAATTATTATACTAAAAAATCACCATAACACATTTTATGCATTATTTCCAATAACACCTTGAAGCACAACAAAAAAACAAAAAAAAAGAGTGGTGAGAATACTTTTTTCCTTAGAAAACTCCAACCAACACCCAAAAAACCATCATCAGTCCAGCAATTTAAAAGGGCAAACATAAGCATGGTATGACTGGTTCTGAATAGAGATTTTAGAAATAAGAAATTTTAAGAAAGACCAAGATAAAGAAGAAGATGTTGTATTAACTAGACAACAAACTATTGAATTATGAAGAGAAGAAAATTAAAATATATATATATTAAAAACCTGTTTACAACCAAAATTCACTAAACCTAATTTCTATGGGAAGTATAAACCTATAGCAATCTCTATGAGCAATAAACAATGCAAATTTCACTTTGGTTTTTTGGAAACAAAATTTTCACTTATTTTCGATGCAAACATTGGTCTGTAAACATTTTTGCATCGAAAATCAGTGGATTTTTTAACCCTAACCAAATAAAAGCAAATCTGAACCGGAGTGCGAATTTGCAACGGTTCAGATTTGCACTCCTACAAAACGCTGCCTTAGCCACCTGAACACATTTGCACCAGAGTCCAAGAAAAGGAGAAAAAAAAATGAACAAAAAGTTCATAAAACAAAAGAGCCTCTAAAATAAGCACATGGATATTAGATACTAATCAATCCTAAATGAGTGCAAAGTGTAGATCCCAATTAAATATGCAAGAGATGTATACTTTTATATGCTTTTATAACAAGGTCTTAATTACGGGTTTGTCCTTCATAAATTGAAAATGTTTCTTCAAATGCTTTTATAACAACAATAGCGCAGAGGACTTAATTACGGGACTTGATCTTTTTATTTTCAGGTTGGAGTTTCATAACTTTATGAACATTCAAGGTTTCAAGGTATGAAGGTAACAGAGGCAACCAAGGATATGGACAGAAAGTCTCTTCAAGTAATTTAGTATGCAATGCGGATAAATAGACTAAAAGAACTATTAATTACATGACCCTCAAAAGGGTTAAAGATCAAGGTTGCCTTACTGATGTCACTTTCTTGTAAATCTGAGCTGCATTGGCGCACTCAACATAGGGATACCCAAAGGTCACCAAGTCTAATAAGCACATGCCAAAGGCATGATATCCACAAGTTCATTGTATTCTTCCTCATAAAGCTGTGGTGCCATGAACTCTGGAGTCCCTACAGTGTTAATTAAATGAATATTATTCCCTGCTAGTCCAAGAATAGACCTCTGCCATACTTCAATTCTAAAAACTGCTTGGTACTCACCAATGACAGAGCTGAGCGGAATAGCAGCCAGTCCAAGGTCACTGATTTTCACATCGCCTTGGTTGCCATTAACGAAAATATTGTCACACTTCCAAGTGGCGATGGATGACCGGCGGATCATGACCATGAAGATAGAGAAGACCGTGCAAGATTTGCCTTGACCAATTCTTGAGTGCTCTCAAGTCGACATGCTTGTGTTTCTTCCGATACCTACCAAGATGATTCTAAGTTGAATGTTCTCCACAGAAGAAATAGAAAAGAAGAGGGAAAGGATCTGTACAAGTAGAAAACCCCCTGGCGTAATGTTCCCAAGCGAAAATCTCAGTGATGAAGTTGATATTCTCATTTTTTATGTCAATCCATGAGCTGTAGAACTTGATAATGTTCTTGTGCTTGAGAGTCTTGAGCAGGTGGACTTCAGAGTAGAGACGCTCTAAATCTTCAGAGTCCGCAATAAGTCAACCACTCTAACTTGATTCCAAGCAACTTCAATCCCTTCCAAGTCATCAAACGCCCTATATCTGAAAAGTCAATAAATCAAGGAAAAACAAAATAAGAAAACGTACCAATGGTAGCATACCGCCAAGTACTAGTGCTTCCGAGCAAGTTAAGGGAGAAAATTAAAATTGGAAAGAAGAAGACGATACAATGTTTTGAAAGAACCCTTTTCCCAACACCTCTCCATACTGTGAAAAAAATAAAGGAAAAACATGAGACAGGCCCCCAAAACAGAATAAGAACAAACATCATACTATAAACCCTTCCACTTATTCCGACGAAAAGGCGAATTATCCAAAATCTCAGATCCTCTTAGAAAAGGAACTCCATTATCAAAAGAATCCTAATATGTGAGCACTCAACAAGGGAAGAGCAAATGTTATCGGTATTCAAAAGAAACAAAATAAGAATATCATCAATCTTACCCTTTTCGCTGCTCGGATTTCAATCCAAAAAGTGCCCGCTGATACATGTTGGAATCCTCCACCAAAGCCCTTAAATCCCCAAACTCTAGTTAATCACACATTTGCTCTCTTCAGCCTCGTTAGCCGATACCTAGATGTAAAAGAAAAAAAATCAGCCCTCCTATCCGGTAATGTTGTTAAAGAAGAAGACTGAAGGGCTGCTGTAGCGAGGAACGAAAGGAGGGAAGAATCATGCGTACGAGAGAAAAAGGAAGAATGAAAAGAGAAAAAAAATGTTCGCCCAAGAGAAAGAATGAAAGAGGAAACATAAAGAGTCGTTCGAAGAGGTAATTTCGCTGTTTGCGCGCCAAATCCAAAACAGCGACTACTTTACTTGTCCGCTAAATGGGACAGGAAAAATTATAATTATAAAGGCGTTAAAAAGTGCCTCTGTTATAATCTAATAAATCTGCCTCCTTTAATGCATTATAGAGGCAGTTTCTTTTATAGCCTCCGACCAAGTGCCTCTAAACATAAGAATTATAGTAAATGGGTAGGTTTTATCTAAAACTGAATGGAACCAATCTCAAATTACTCTTGAACCAATCCTATCTAATTTGTTACAGGGTAGGGTTTGGCTTCAAATTCTTGGAACTGAGCCAATGAACCTACATTTATTTTGATAATATCCACAAAATATTTTTGAGTACGAAGATTTGAAGTCAAGCATTCATAGTTACAAAAGCCATATTCTCACTTGACAATTGAGTTATTTAAGTGATTTGATAATTTGTTTTTATTTTAATATTTGAATGTATATAGTAAATAATGTAAAAGCTAATACTTACAAAATTTAAATTATAATTATGGCTACCCAACTCGGAGGGGGGACGGATTTGGATATGCCTAAAATTTTGGAATTGGGAATTTAGGAAAACCCGGGAATGAGATTCATGGACAATGAAAAACACCCTAACTATCCAAACAATTAGTTTCATGGGCTGACCAAAGTCCAAAGGAAAGGGAATTTTATGAAGGCAGGCATATTTCGTTTATCAAAATGGTTATATGAGAAAGTAAATAAAGTAGAAATAGATTAGTAACTATACAATAGATTGGGGAGGGGGCCTAATATGCTAATGTAGGAGCATACCTAGTGTCTTTTTTAAAGGAGCTATGTTTCCTACCTAGAAAGGAACTTAAAATGATGACTAATCCTTGAGACTTAAAAAATTAAAGAAAAAAAAGTGGTTCAATGAAACTAGATCAAAAAAATAACTAAACAAAAGAATGGTGGGCTTGACCAATTTTTAAATTCAAAGCTTCCATGTGTCCCATTTAAAATCTTAACAACAAGATTGAAAATTAATGCAAAATTCCTATTATGCCATGGATGATACCTAGTTGGACTCTAAACAAGTGGCAATATTTGTTTTTTTATGGAAAGCATCAATTGTCGATCTCAAATTTTTTTCTAGCATCAAAAGGGATGAAATGAGCAATGTGTCGATTGCTAAGTAAAAAGATGTTAATTATACCTATAATATGTAAGACAACAATTTATCTATCGGATGCATGCTAATGGGCTCATTCTACTAAACTATTCAAAAGAAATAGGAAAATAAGAAAAGAGATAAAAGTTGAATAAAAGATTAAAAAAACTATCATATCTCTTCAACGATTTCAGCAACATTCAAATTTTGAATCAAGAATTTTAACCATGGTTGCTTCCCCGGATACGTACCGTTGAATACCCTATGCATTGAGGATAAATCTACTTGTTCAGCTCCTCTTGGGATGCTTTGTTCTCCTTGAGTGATCCCCATGAACTTTGATTCACTTTGGTGGACCAAGGACGTTAGTTATGTAGCCCAAATGGTGTGGAACGACTGGTAAATTTCTGTTATGCTAATATTGCTCCAAGAAGGCTTCATATTTTTTTCTCTTGATTTGAAGCACTACCCGAGGGTGTTTTTGGCTTCAAACTGATATGGAGGGACTATAGGGATGCTGGAGAGTGAGTGGGGAGACTTTGGGATGTGGGTAATGGCTGTGGGAGTTGAGCTCTCTCCCTAAGCTAGCTTGTGTCTAGGTTAGATTGTCTGTCTAGGATGTGAAAAAGGGGTAATATATATTTATAGATTTTGTGAGAGGGGAATGGAGGGCTGAAATGGGAGACAAGGAGATCAATGACCGAGATTTAAATGTTTTTTGGAGGGAGACCGATTGAGAGAATGGGCTGTCAAGACAAATTTGATTGAGATCCTCTCAATCAATCAAGAAAAATAGTGGAAGGTTTCACCAATTTGCCTAAATTGAACATTCCAAGTTTAGGTGATTGGCTTGATTGATTAGAGGCTCTAGCTGGTCAAATCTTAGAATTTTAAGATGTTTCTAGAGGCTGAGAGGAAGTTTTGGTTGTGGAATGCCATAGGTTCGAAATTATTGTGAAGATTATTCTAAACGGAGGGCTCGGATCGAGTCTAGCTTTGGGTCTCAAGATGGAGGGGTTAACGATGTTAGATTTGGATGATCTTAGTACCGTTGGACTCGGAATTTTGAGCTCTATCCATCTACAGGGTTGGATTTCAAATTTCATGTAGAATAGGGTTCAGGATAAAAAATGATCCCGATCGAATGATTGGAATTAGTTCTGGCTTCGGATGTTGAGATGAAGGGCTAAATGGTGCCGGATTTGGGTGATCTTGGTGTCGTCGGATTTGGATTTCAGATTCTATGTACCTATGGTTTTGGATTTCTGATTTGATGTGAAATGAGGTATAGGATCAAAATGGCGTCGATCGGACAACCGAAATCGGTTCCGGCTTCGGGTCTTAAGATGATGGAGTAAACGGTGTCAGACTTAGGTGATCTTGGTGTCATCGATTTGGATTTTCAGGATCTACGTACCTATGGTTTCGGATTTCTGTTTTGATGTGAAATGAGTTTTATGATCAAAATGACTTCGATCGGATGATCGAAATCGATTCTGACTTCGGGTCTTAGGATGATGGGTTAAATGGTCTCGAACTCGGGTTATCTTGGTGTTGTTGGATTTGAATTATTGGGCTCTACATACCTATGGTCTCAGATTTTGGATTTGATGTGAAATGAGGTTTATGATCAAAATGACTCCGATCAAATGATTAGAATCGGTTCCGACTTTAGGTATTGGGATTAAAGGGTAAACGGTGTCAAAATCTAATGGTCTTGGTGCCGTTGGATTTAGACTTTCAGGCTTTACGTACCTATAGTTTTGGATTTCTGATTTGGTGTAAAATGTGGTTTAGGGTCAAAATGACTCCAATCCAAATGATCACTGGCGGGTCGATCGTCGCGGGCTGCACCTCAACCGCAACAAGGACCTCGGATCGCGAGATCGAAAGAGAAGAGCGGAATCCCCCGAAGCGGCCAAGGAAAGAGGAACCGATTTTCTTCATCGAAGATGATGCGCGCGGAGTCTAGTACCCCCACGATGACGCACTCGTTGTAAAGATGAGAATCAATGATTTCAAGGTAAGGCATGTCCTCGTCGACTCCGGTAGTTCGGCAGATATACTCTTCAAGGTTGCGTTTGACAAACTTCAGCTTTGGGAGAGCGATCTGAAGCCCGCGAACACTCCCCTGGTGGGCTTCAGCGAAGAGGAAGTCAGGCCCCTGGGGAAAACTACAGTATCTGTGGAAGTCAGCACATGGCCTAGTATTGTGAGATTCAACCACACTTTTCTAGTGGTCGTGACCCCCTCCTCGTACAATGCCATAATAGGTCAGCCAATCACCCACGCTTTACGCGCAATGGCGTCCACCTATTACTTGGCTATGAAGTTCCCAACGGACTTCGGAGTAAGGGTAGCGCGGGGCGACCAGCTCGAGTCTCGCAAATGCTACATCGCCGCCCTGAAAGGGAAAGCCAAGGTGGCCGATGACCTCGAGTTGGAGCGACCTGCAGAGCAGCATGAAGAGCGAGCTATGCCCATAGAAGAGACGGTCGTTGTACCTACTTCAACAGATGATCCAACTCAGACTCTTCAGATCGGCGCTTCAATCGAGGAGCCTCTACAATCTCAGCTGGTAAGCTTTCTACTTAAAAATTTAGATGTTTTTGCATGGTCCGGGACAGAGATGCCCGACATAGACCCTAGAGTCATTACTCACAAACTGAACACTGATACTGTAGTTAGGCCCGTTAGACAGAAGAAACGCAACCTAGCCCTAGAGCGTTTGAGAGCAGTCGATGAGGAGGTTGGGAAGCTCCTCGCAGCCGACTTCATCAGGGAGGTCCATTACCCGAGCTGGGTAGCCAACCCCATTCTGGTAAAAAAGGCCAACGGTAAATGGCGCATGTGCGTCGATTATACCGACCTAAATCGAGCTTGCCCGAAGGACTGCTTCCCACTTCCCAAGATAGATCGTTTGGTGGACGCGACCTCAGGGCATGAGTTGCTGAGATTCTTGGATGCTTACTCGGGCTACGATTAGATCAGAATGGACCCTACCGATGAGGAAAAAACGGCCTTCATAACCGAACTAGGCCTGTACTGCTACAAGATCATGCCCTTTGGGCTGAAAAATGTTAGGGCTACTTTTCAAAGACTTGTAAACCGATTGCTCGAGCCATTGATCGGCAAAAAAGTAGAGTGCTATGTAGACGACATGGTCATCAAAACACAGTTTTCGAATGATTTAATAAAAGATCTACATTCTGTTTTTGAATTTTTGTGCAAATGTAACATGAAATTAAACCCAAACAAGTGTGTTTTCGGTGTCACCTCGGGTAAATTCTTAGGTTACATCGTCAACCGACGTCGCATTGAAGCCAACCCTGATAAAATTAAGGCCATCTTAGATATGAGACCACCCCAGAAAATTGAAATAGGTTCAGAGGTTGAACGACCGCATAGCCGCTTTGGAACGCTTCATGTATAAATCAGCAGATCGTTGCATGCCTTTCTTCAAGGCAATTAAAAGAAGCAAGGACTTCGAATGGACCGAAGAGTGCTAGCTCACTTTTGACGAGCTTAAAAGGTACCTCACTAGCATCCCGGTGTTAACCCGACCCGAGGAGGGAGATATTTTGGAGTTGTACCTCTCCACGAGTGACAAGGTAGTCAGCTCGGTACTGACAAAAGAAGTAGATCGGGTCCAACGACCCATCTATTATGTTAGCAAAGTGTTGCAAGAAGTAGAGACGAGGTATCCTAAGATCGAAAAGTTGGCGTACGTGCTAGTTGTTGCAGTTCAAAAACTTTGACCGTACTTCCAAGC
This sequence comes from Nelumbo nucifera, assembly GCF_000365185.1. The sequence continues at coordinate 2,495,660 of NW_010729126.1, forward strand.
TCATACGACTGTCATCCTCACCAATAAGCCTCTGAGGCAAGTTTTGCTCAAGCCCGATGTCTCCGATAGATTGACGAAGTGAGCCATCGAACTTAGTGAGTACGACATCCAGTACAAGTCGCGAACCGCCATTAAGGCCCAAGCCTTAGTTGACTTTGTCGCAGAATGCAATTTCAGCACCGAGGTTCCTTAGTTAGTGGAGCCCGAGCACAGCGAGGAAGCTACAACTAGCGCGGCTTCTCTCTTGGTTAGACCGAACCCGACCTGGGATGAAGAGCCCTAGATCCTCCATGTGGATGACTCGTCAAATCAGCAGGGTAGCGGGGTTGGAATAGTTCTGTATGGGCCAAGCGGTGTGAAATTGAAATGCGCACTACGCTTCGAGTTCGCTGCGTCTAACAATGAAGTGGAGTACGAGACGCTGATAGCCGGGTTGGCCCTAACAAACGAAGTAAAAACTAAGCACATCGTTATCTGCAACGACTCCCAGCTCGTGGTCAATCAGGTCACTGGCGAATATGAAGTTCGTGAGCCAACCATGGTCGCTTACTTAGCCAAAGTCAGAGAGGCTCTGCTCAACTTCCAGTCATACTTCATCAAGCAGATCCCGAGATCCGAGAATGCTGAGGCCAATGCCCTATCCCGATTAGCCAGCACAAGCGACAACACCATGAGAACCGTGTACATAGACAACTTGCCTCGGCCTATCATTCTCAGGGGGGCAGAAGAGGTCGCTCCTGTCGTACAAGCAAAGCCGAGATGGATTGATCCACTCGCGAGCTACCTGCTACACGGGACCCTCCCTACAGATCGTAATGCTGCCAGAAGGGTAGAGCGCCAAGCTGCCAAATACATCATAATAGACGGACGGTTGTACCGAAGATCTTACACACTCCCTTATCTACACTGCTTACGACCTTCTGAAGCCGAGCTCGTGCTCTGCGACACTCATGAGGGCTTGTGCGGCGGACACATGGGGGGCAGGGCCCTCGCCCAAAAGGCACTACGACAAGGGTATTATTGGCCAACGATGAAGGCGGATGCGATTGAGTTTGTTAGAAGGTGTGACAAGTGTCAGAAGCACACCAACATCCACCACCAGCCCGCTGCCGACCTAAAGTACCTCACCAGCCCATGACCCTTCGCACAATGGAGGATCGATATACTCGGACCGTTTCCACCACCGACAGGACAGAGGAGGTTCTTAGTTTTCCATTTCGAACTACCTCGGGTGCTCATCTCTGACAACGACAAACAATTCGAGGACATCAAATTCCAAAACTGGTGTAAAGACATGGGGATACAACAAAATTTCACCTCGGTGGTGCACCCTCAAACAAACAGTCAAGCGGAAGTCACAAACAGGGCCATTCTCCACAGACTGAAGGCATGCCTAGCCCAAGCTAAAGTACTGTGGGTAGATGAACTACCCAATGTACTACGGGCTTACCGAACCATTATGAAGACCGTGACGGGTGAGACTCCCTTCAACCTCACTTGCGAGACAGAGGCAGTCGTCCCAGCCGAGATTGAGGTCCCAACACTACGCCTGAAAAGCATACGACGACGAAGCAAATAAGGATGAGCTATGCACCAACCTCGACCTACTTGATGAGGCACGGGACCTCGCATACATTAGGACCACGGGACCTCCGCGTCGGGGACCTGGTTCTTCGTAATGTCATGGTACCTGAGCCTGGCATTGGTAAGCTCGGGCCAAATTGGGAAGGACCCTACCGAGTAAGCGGGTGCTCAGGGAAGGAACGTATGAGCTCGAAACCCTAGAAGGGAAGCAGATACCTCGAGCATGGAATATTGTCAACTTAAGGCAATATTACTTGTAATTACTGAGCTGAGTGGACCACAAGTCACTCCTTGAGCCTAAGGGCCAAAGCGCCGAGCTAATGAAAGAACCTCAGCACTATAAGACCAAGTTGCCTCTTCGGCATGGGCGAACTCCGGAAGAGAGTGAACCACAAATCGCTCCCAAAGCCTAAGGGCCAAAACGCCGAGCTAATAAAAGAACCTCGACACTATAAGACCTAGTCGCCTCTTCGGCATGGGCAAACTCCGGAAGAGAGTGGACCACAAGTCGCTCCCAAAGCCTAAGGGCCAAAACGCCGAGCTAACAAAAGAACTCGGCACTATAAGACCCAGTCGCCTCTTTGGCATGGGCGAGCTCCAGAAGAGAGTGGACTATAAGTCCCTCCCCCAGCCTAAGGAATAAAACGCCGAGCTAACAAAAGACCTCGGCACCACAAAAGACATAGTTGTCTCTTTGGCATGGACAAAGTACTCTAAAATGCCGAAGGTATAGGCAGCTCGAGTATGAGCACCTATAGTAGCTCGGGCATATCAGGCAATTCGACAAGCGAAGTAAACAATGCGTAGACAGGTCCGGCATGCACCCTACAATGTCACTCACTTCGGTGTACACCTCGTGAAATTGCCCCTAAGTGATAGTTCGGGGTAACCGCTAAAGAAACCCCCACTTCGGTCATCTAGCTCGATGGCTTAACAATTCGGGGAAAATTACATCCTTAATTTGCGATTAGAAATAAGGTAATTGCATGACACTTGGCAAGAAAAAGTGTTTCATTAACTCTACAGTTCATTACAAGGACAGAAGAAACAAAAAATGCTCAGCTCGCAGGCTCAAAATACAAAGACTACTCGAACTACTTGGGGGACTCGTCACTCTTGCCCGAAGCCTCCGCGGAAGTACCAGCCTGGTCGGTGGTATTAACCTCTCTAATGTCATCGTCACCCTCCTCCTCGGAGTCTGAGTCTTCAGCGGCTTGGAGGTCTACCTCTCCTGTGATTCGCGAGGTAGTGATGGCGCTTACATCGAGCTGCGGGAACTCGCTTTTGATCGGCCATCTACTGAGCTTGAAGCCTTTGTAGTAGGCCTCCACCAATGCCCTATCAAACTCTTCCGAGTTCTTGTAGTCTTCGACAGCCTTGACCTTGGCCTCGTCCATGGCCTGGAGAAGAATCTCAGTCCGCTCCTTGACGTCGGCCTCGAGGTTCTCTACTTGGCGCTTCAGAGTCCCTTTATTCGTCTCAAGATTTTCCACCTTGCACAACAGGTCTTCCTTCTTCGACATCAACAACTTGATTAACTCTTTCTAAGCTAGCGCATCGCCCTCTAGCCAGGCCGCGAGCTAATTTCAGCTCAGTGTGGGCCTCACGGGACGAGCTCTCGGCGGCTAGATCCCGCTTCAGGTGCGTCTCGGATTAGAGAGTCAAGGCGTGCACGGTGTTGTTCACCTGCCAAGAGTGCCATTTAACACCAATAAGGCTACAAATGCAGAAATTGAAGTTTAAACAAGACTTACCACAATGCAGTAGGTAGCTACTCGAGCTTTGAGCTGAGCAGGCGATAGTTCGGCTCTGTTGGAAACTTCCTCGACACACACAACCCCTTTGCTCTTGCGAAGGCTGTATTGCGGGTTCAGAACACTCCGGGCTGATCCTTTGCTCCCCAAAGTAGTAACAGCTATCTCAAGAGCAAGTCCCGTAGTTGTCTTGAGCTCCTAAGGTTGGGCCTTCTCCGGTTCCTCTAAATCAATCACCGGAGCACCAGAAGGTTGTTCAGGATTGGGAGTAGGAGGCCGTAGAGATTCGATGCGAGCTCTTTTGACAGCCCGCTTATTCTTTCCCTTCATTTTCCCGAAGAGCCTGTCCACGCTGAGCCACTCCATGGGGCCTGCAACAAAGCTCAACATTAGCAACACTATCAAAAAGAGATGACCACTACTAAGGTAAGATACTAACTCTAGACCAAAGCAACCTACTAGGGCTCAAGCCGACTTGTATGAGCTTATCCTCGGTGATATAGTCCTTGTAGTCGAACCTGAGCTCTGCCCAAGATTGAAGCATCTCTCTTGTTTTTAGGTCTAGCCTAATACCGGAGTCCTGAATGGCTGCCCTCCAATGAGTAGGAAAGGGCCACCCCGCGGAATTGCGGACTACGAGGGATTTTATTGGGAAGCTCGTGCAACAATTTATAGCCCGAGCGAGGGGACAGATAGTAGGCCCGCTTATGCTCAGGGAGAACACTAGAGGCATTCTTCTTTGTGGATAAGATAGAGGAGAAAATGTCGAGATCGAGGGGCAGGGCGTAGTCGAAGCAAAGAGAAATTGTCCCGACCACATTCCGAATGGAGTTCGGGTGAAGTTGGTCTATGGTGATGTTAAAAAACTTCAAGACCTCTATGATGAGGGGGTGCAGAGGAAGACAGAGTCCAACCGTGAGCTATTCTTCGAAAATCACGATCTCATCATGATTGTTTTCCCAAGGGAAGTTGCCTGCGGGAAGGTTATAGGTATACACTCCCTCGGAAGGTTATACTGACGTATCAGGGCCCTAAGTCTATCTACAGTCATAGTTGAGGGACCGAACTTGTCCGTTACCCGAACTCGATGAGAGGTGGATGCTGGGTTATACGAGGCCTCCCGCGCCTCATAGGTTGACTGTGCCTCAGAAACACCTACTTGAGCTGAGGTACCCACCTCAGGCTCATCTAGAAGACTATCGAAACTTTGGTTTGACATAATTGCAAACTGAAATGAACTGAAAAAGAGAATCTAGGGAAACTCACCAAGGGAAAACGATCGAACTAGGAAGCTGACGAACTGGAGAACCCGAGCTGAGGAGTTTAAGCGCGACCTCAGAGTGAACGCTAGTGAACTTATGGCGGAGAAAATGACTTGGGTCCCCCTATTTATAGCCGCTATATCCGAGAATCAACGGTCAAGATCAGAACGATCCAACGGCTCTGAAGAAAACTGGTTGTGCGACCCCCGAGGTGAAATCAGTTTAGCGTGTTTTTGGCGTCCGCAGAGTCTATAGATCGCGTGACGACCGCGCGTGAACTGTACGCAACCTGGGTTATCCTTGATTGAGCCGAACAACGAACTGGTCTGACCAACGAACTATCTGACTATACGACCTAGACTTCGAGCCAAATCCACCCGTCACGTCATGAACTCCCCACACCAGGTCAGGACCCTTGGCCCGGGGAGTGGGGGGCAATTGATGGAGGGTGATTTGGCCCGACCTCGTAATAAGGGGACACATGGACATGACTCGACATAAGTGACAACTCAGCATAATGAGCTCGATACAACTCAGCGTAACAAGCTCGCTATAACCCAACATGACAGCTCGCCAGAAGTGGCAGCTCGCTGCAAGATGATACTCCGATACCCCGAGCTAAGACTCCCAAGTAGGGAGCACCCCGAGCTAAGACTCCCATGTAGGGAGCATCCCGAACTGAAGACACCTCGAGTTAAGCTCGTCAGCCTAGTTACCACCTCGGAGAAGCACCTCGGCACATCACCAGCAGCTCAGTGTAAGGTAGCTCGCTGCAGTGCAGCTCGACGTATCGTAGGAGATTTTCTGCCTGACAACCGTACCTACCAGGCTGCACCCACGTCTCTCGCTTGGTGGCGTCGTGCTTGCCAACCCTGAAGGTTCTTTCTTGTCTGGCAGGACCATATTTTGCAATGATCATCTTTGCCCGCCAGCACAGCTCTGACAGATAACAGCTAGGCACTCCAAGCCATTATTTGACAGCAGATCGCCGCAACAGAGATTTGGAGGCGGTTGCACTTGACATGTCAGAAGACCAGTATATAAGGACCCCAACCCCCAGGGGTGAAGGTATTGCGTGATCACCACCCTTGCTCTTTGATTTCTTTACAACTCTCTCTCTCTCTCTTTCTCTCCCAGCTTACTAACTTAATCGTCGGAGTGTTCCCGCCGGGTGAGCCCCCTGGGATCTTTCATCTTCTTCCTCACAAGTGTCTCTCGTCCATTGTCAGGTAGGAGCTCAACCACTTTCAGCTATGAGTGACTAGATCGCACACCATCAAGTTTGGACAGTGGGCCAGACCAAATCGATCCCCCAAATTATTCCTTAGAAGGGCAACATGGCATGAGATGACCCATGGGCCAATACAACACGGCCCATACTTTGTGCAGATCACTCATGGACCTTGCCATGCCGGCCCAACATAACCCATTTTATATCTCTATAAAATAATATTACCTATATAGTAACATATGATATGCCTATAAATTTATTTTATCATATTATATAATACATATAATATGACGGAGGAAACAAGGCAGAGACAAGTGAATAATGTGGTAGGTGGCAGATATTTCTAATGGGACTCACACAGACCCTTGTTGGTTGCAACCCTTTAAGGCTTTAATTAATTTTATTTCCTACTTACCTACTTCCACTTCTTTATGGTGGATGTAGAGCCACGTCATCCGCTTGAATGATAGATATGTAAACTTATTAAAGGACGCATTTATTACCAAAAGAGTTCACATCAGCTCTCTATAACGCCTCACAGGCCTCACAGCGAAATCACATCTAGTGTTCATTGGGAACGTCTCCCGTTCTGCATTTCCATTTCTCAACGAGGGTTTTTAAAATCCGATCGTACATAGAACCGTTTTGGAAACCAGTTTCTGGGTTGAATGGTCCGAATGAATGACTCGTTTTGATAAAAAGTAAAAATATTAAAAAAACAAAAAAAAGCTGAAAGCCATTGTTGAGGTCGACGATTCCACAGTTTAGTTATCTGGATTAGCAGTTCATTAACCAAATCAACAGTTTTTGGCCAAAAAATGGTTTTAAAGTAAAATTTTTTTTTGACCAAATCAAGATTTGCTGACTGATTCCCAAATTTTCTAGTCCAAACAGTCTAGTCTAGTCTAGTTTTAAAAACACCGATTCTCAATGCGATGCAGTAATGTACTGTGGAGTAGCAGAGCAGATGAACCTACGGAAACAATAACGATTTTATTACTTTTATTATCACCTTTGTTGACTTGTTGTTGTGACGGGACCATATGCTAAATGTTGGGGAGAATGACTGTTCAACTTAACTCAGAATTCTCACCTCTACCATGGAACCGGATCTTGGGCGCCTCAATGCACATCCATTGTGTATTGGGAACATCTTTCATGAAAAATAACTTATAAGTATGGGAAATATTCCCAATGCATGGTTGGATGTGCTTGTGAGGCGCCTGATGTCTCCCCCGCTGTATAGATGACTACTAGTAGATTATGATGAGGAGCTGAATCCGAAAATTTTACTGACATGGATTGGCCTACCTACTTATTAGAGTGCTATAAAAGTAAGTTCCATGTAAGCATTTTCTCACCATCTCACAGCTAACAGCTCCCCTTGCTTGCAGTTGCAGCTAACCCCTTCAGTTCTCCTCTCCTCATTTTCGCTCAATTCCTCCACCATGACTGAAGTCCTTCACCGGAGTAGTTCCAAAAAAGCCCATGTGGCCGTCTTGTCATTCCCATTCGGCTCACACACATCTTCTCTCCTCAAGTTCACTTCAAGGTTAGCAGTTGCTGCCCCAAGTGTGACCTTCTCCTTCTACAGTACGGGAAAAGCAAACAGCTCGGCTTTTGGCAGCAACACCCCCCAAAACATCAAACCTTACGATGTTGCAGATGGACTCCCCGTCGGCTACCAACATTCAGCCAACACGGTCGAGACGGCTATTGAGCTCTTCCTAAAAGCAACACCAAAGAACTTCGAGGAGGCTTTGGAGGTGGCAACTTCAGATATAGGAATGAAGATTACATGCGTGTTAAGCCATGCCTTCATATGGTTTGCAGCGGACTTTGCTGAAAAGCTTGGTGTTCCCTGGGTCCCCATTTGGTCAGCTGGGCTTTGTTCTCTGTCCGCTCATTACCACACGGATCTTATTCGCCATACAATTGCTGCCGTTTCTCATGGTATATTTCTATGTCTACTATTAGGGGTGCAAAATGGATAGGTTATTTGGGTTGTGTTGGATGCCAATCTATCCATCAATCACTCATCATATCCATTAATAACCCAACCTGACACAGACCAAACTTAGCCCAAACCATACTGATCTTAGACATGATTATTAGAAGATAGAGGAAAGAGAAGAAAATGATAAATTGAAAAACGGGTCGGCCAGCCTCTAGGTCAAGATTGACCTAACCCATTGGTATGATTGTTAGCTAAGGCAGTCTTTGGCACCGTGTTCATCTCGTGGATGGGACGGGGCCTTTCAGTCTTGTCCACGAGATGAACACCTGTTTGGTTGGTTGTGGACCGGTCCCGTTTACATCCCAATTTCTTATATATAGCAAAAACTCGTGGTTAGAGCCTGTGAATAGTCTATATTTTATCCCTTGCTTCACACTCTCCCCCTAAAAGACTGAAACCCTATTGTTTGTTTCACATTTTAATATTTTTGAAAATAAAATACTAATTATTTTATTTAATTTTTAAAATTTTTAATGCTTTTATCAATAAAGTAATATTTTTAAATATTTAAAATATATTTTTAAAAAATTTTAATTATTTTACTATTATTTTTATAAACAAAATTAATATTTATTAGTTAATATTAATTCATTGATGCATTTTTCAATATATTTATCTTATAAAATACAAAAATTAGATATTTATAATTAAATGTGTAAGTCATTCATAAAGTGTATATGAGATACATAGAATCAAAAAGTGTGGTATGGATCAGTCCACACAGCCTACAAAACACCAATATGAGTATAAATTAGTCCAATCCACACAATTTGTCCACAAATCAAATGAACTGCAGTGTGGTATAGCCCTGGTCCATACCTACCAATTTTTCGGAATAACCCCCAAGTTTCTAACTAAAGAATGTCCTTTGTGTGTCAAAGTAGGCATCGTTGGGCGTGAGGACGAGGCTCTAGGATTCATTCCGGGAATGTCAGCTTTGCGCATTGGAGACTTGCCCGAAGGAATTCTAGCCGGAGACATGAACTCGTCCTTCTCATGTATGTTACATCGAACGGGGCAAATGTTGCCACGTGGTGCTGCTGTTGGAATCAATTCTTTCCCAGACTTGGAACCGGTCATTTTGGAGGATTTAAGGTCAAAGCTACAGAACTGCCTCACAGTGGGACCCTTCACTCTCTTGACCCCACCACCATCAGGTTCAGATGAGACCGGCTGCCTCCCGTGGCTGGACCATCATCAGTCCCACTCAGTGGCCTACATAAGCTGCGGCACGGTGGCGGTACCAAAGCCGGCAGAATTGGCAGCCATTGCCGAGGCACTGGAGGAGAAGGGCATACCATTTCTATGGTCCCTGGAGAAGAAGCAACAGCTAAAGCTACCAAGTGGGTTTATAGAAAGAATGGGAGAGAAATCGGCAAAGATGGTAACTTGGGCCCCACAGAGCCGTGTTCTCCAACATCCAGCCGTTGGTGTGTATGTGACACACGCTGGGTGGAACTCGGTGTCTGAGAGTATCACCTACGGGGTGCCTATGATGTGCCGTCCATCGTTTGGAGATCAGAAGCTCAACGCACGGAACGTTTCTGAAGTGTGGGGAATTGGTATTAGACTGGAGGAATTTACTAGAGAAGCATTGGTGAATGCCTTTGATTTGATTTTGTCTAAGGATGAAGGAACTAAAATAAGGAATAAGGTTAGTGCCCTTGGAGAGAAAGCTAAAAATGCTATGGGACCCAAAGGTAGCAGCACCCAAAACTTGAATAAGCTAATCGAGATTATTCAAAAAACCAATTAGATCATCACGACTAGGGAAATCCTATATATGTTCTCCATTCTGTGTTCAACTAGTCATCTACTTTCATCATACCTATTTATCTATTTTCTCTTTTTTATGTATTTTTATCATTTTCTTTTGTTTTAGAATATAAAAGAATAATCATTGCCATCTGTACATTATTATAAAAAATTCATCATAATTTTTTACTTTTCATCATTTCTCTTAAACTCACCATAATTTATCAAAACGTTCAGGGAACCCCATGTAAGTAATTTTACATTAAATAGACTAACAAGTTTTCTTAGATTACCATTTTACCCCTTATTAATAATGTTTATAACATTACGATATTCCATCGGTTTGGAAAAATGTTGTTTTTCCCCAAGCATTCGAGAATAACAAGCCTAGCTAGGCTTGTTGGGATGCAAAGCTTGCACCCACCACAACCAGGGGAGTAAAAATCGAGAATAACAAGCCTAGCTATCTCTGGCATTTAACGACACATCGATGAGTTCTTGTGCCAAATTGATATCTATCATGTTGGGTTTCTGATGCTGCTCAATCCGAGGTAGTGCATGAACTGAGGAGAGCAACCAGATAATCCTTGCTGATTGGGCGATGCTGAGCTTACAAGGATGGTGCCGCACTATGTGATCTACGATCAAGGGAAGAAGTCAGAGGCCTAAGGGGTTATCCCCAGGTAGGCACTCTGACGCTCAAGTCAGTGGGAGAGTGGTGAATGGTTGGGTTGAGTAACAATATGGGTGCTAGAAGTTGGGATCCCTTACCTTGAGCATGGGGTGCATTTTTAATGTCAAAGATCCGTGTCCTGGTCAGATTGGGCTTCTGGGGTTGTCGGGATGAGGTTAGTCATCGAGGTATTCGGGATAGAGTCCCATTCCCCAGCGGAGTCGTCTTCCTTGCTCCTCTTTATTCGTAGTTGTGTTCATCCGTGTGTTGTGTACTTGACATGGCTGAAAGGATAATATGGAGGGCCACAATAAGAGCGTAGTTCAGCCGAGCTATGCCGATGTGGTTGAGCTATGCTAACATGGCCAGGTGATGACTGGGCGGCCATGTGTCTCTCTGGACTAGTTCAACCATGACCTGAACAGTTTCGATGTCTTTTCCAAACATCTCAAAGCTAGACTTGTACAAATCAAACCTTGTGCAATCTGTGAGAAAGTTAAAATTGTGGACATTAATCCTATAAAAAACAAGAAGGCAAGAGAACGTATCTAGAGGACTAAATGGAGAATTACATAACATATATGAACAAAAAACATTGCAAGGCTTTGACACTCCGATCAACTAAGTAGAGATGTGAAACAATAATGTGATTATTTGAGTCCCCATTGCTGATTTTTTGTGGTCCCCATTGCTACATTCTACCAACCATCTCTAAGAACCAGTCAATTGACCAATCTTTCTAAAACATTCAACCCTAGGAAGTTCTCGTGCAGTCTATTAGACTCACATGAGAAGCCCTAAGTTGGTTCTAATACCAACTTGTTTGGTAAAGACTATAATCAGTCTTGATTTAAATGTGGATTCAATAAGCATGCAAAGAAGAAGAAGAAGAAGAAGAAGAAAAAAAAAATGAAGAGGACAAAACCAAAAAAGAGTGTGGATCATCAATAGAGTTGCCGCCCCGTTCAACTATTTATATTAATAGTTTAAGCATGGTAAAATTCCAACACTGTTCCTACTACTTACATAAGTTAAAAGATAACTAAAATAACGAACCAACTATCATAGCTAACATACTAACAACAACATAAATAACATAAAGAAACATGCAACCATTTGCTATCCCCTAAAGTCATGCTTCAAGACAAGAATATCTATGGATCGGGAATCTACAACAAGAAAGGAACCCAAAGATGGAGAAAAATTGAGGATGTTACTTGAACTAAAGGCAACATGGAAATCACTCCTTAGAGGAAAATTCCATAATAAAATCAACGAAATATACCTTCCTAATACCAAACTCAACCAAAACTAGGTTATACTTACTAATCAAAATTGGTCATTTTTGGCAATAAAAAAACTAGCAAGTTGAATGAATTTCTTTAACTGTTCCTAACAAACAAATCCATAAAAAAATCCAAGAGAAAGAAAACATACAGCATAACAACTTATCCTCTGAAGTCAAATTGGATTATTTTTAGTTAAGGATGGGGATTTAAAGAGGACCCTTATGCATTTTGATAGATTTAGAGATGGAAGAGAGAAAGGGAAGAGAACAACTTTCGATACTGCCCCAACTTTTGCCCACCTCTCTCTCTCTCTCTCTCTCTCTCTCTCTTACTCCTTGTCCTCGTCCTCGTCCTTCTTCTTCTTCTTCTCTCTCCACTCTCCCTTATCTCCACTGTTGTAGCAACATATGACTAGTCTGGTCTTCCATTGTTTTGTTGCAAACAAAATATCTCACCATCTCTACGCAGTTCACCATTCAGGGGCAGTTTTGTCATAAAAATTGCATTCATGTTGATATAGAAACTTTTATTAATGATCACTAACGATGCTTTAGGAGGGATCGGTTTACACTAGATTTCTCTCACTAGGAAGTTCACTCCCAAAGGATCAGAGTGAGTGAGCAAATCAAAGAAAGAGGCACAAGAAAATAAACCATCAAGAGTTGGGGACCAGACTCTACTCTTAGTTGTAGTTTGGCCTAAATAGACCTTCTCAAGGGTTGAGAGCAAAAGCAATAGGGACTCACATTCATTTTTCCTAAATCCCCTTCCAAAGCCAAAGTCCTAAGAGATACTCAAGTCTAAAAGTATGCCAACCCTAGCAATAGGTTTGTTTTTAATGGTTGATAAAGAGTAGAGGTCTAGGAATTTAACCTTAAAAGGTAAATCCCGAACCCAAATGTCTTTCCGGAATAAAACTTTATTGCCACACCCAACATCAAAACGAATAAATTGAAGAAAGGTTGGTAGTACCTCAAAGATTGCCTTCCATGGGGAATTTAGGGCTACATTGGAAGCTAGTTTTTTATCCCATCATTTTCTACTTCACCATGAATGCTCTTAATGACCTTGTGCTATAACCTATCTTCTTAAAAAGGGAACCTCCACAGCCATTTCCCTAGGAGGGCCTTATTTTTTTTTAAGATGTTCCCAATACCTAGGCCACCTTTCTCCTTAGGTTACAAACTTGCTCCCACATCACTAAATGATTTCTCTTTTCATCATTAGGTTTTCACAAAAAATTCCTCATTATCTTCTCCAACTTTCTTACTATTTTCATTAAGATCTTAAAGGTGGAGAGGAAATAGGTGGGCATGTTCGCTAGGGTGGATTTTGTCAAGGTGATTCTTCCTCCCAAGGAAATATAATTTCTCTTCCATATTACTAACTTCTTTGTGAATCTCTTTAAAATTGGATTCCAAAAGCTTGCAGCTTTCGGGTTTATCCCCAAGGGCATACCTAGGTATTCTAGAGGCCAGATTTTCACTTCACAACCTAGCAAATTTGCCATGGCTTGGATATCCCCCTCCCATATGCTTATTCCAACTACACATATCTATCATTATGTATATCCTCTTGTGTGTCTATTAGATGAGGGGTCAAACAGGGGATTGTGATGAAGTTTGGTGGGATGACACTTTTGAACGTCTTAAATCAAATGGAAGTGGTGGATCTTTGATCAAAGGTGTAGATTGATTGATTTGGTTTAGGTCTAGGTTTTAGCAAATTGTTTATCAAATAACAAGAATGCTTGAAATGGAATCCCACTTTTTTAACTGTCAAAAGGAGTATGGTCGTGAAATTTCATGTGCCAGGTTTTTTTTTTGGTTTTTTGAACACAATGGTGAGTTTTGATCGGTCAAATGAAGCTGGTATAATAGGTGATAAGCTCTACTCGAAGATTTGTTGAAATAGGATCTAGGCTTGATGGTGGCTCGAATAGGGGAATTTTGTGATGAAATTCAATGGGTAGACACGGATTAAGGTGAGGAGCCAAGTGGAAAATTCTGGTCTAAAAAAGAAATGGTATATCTAAGTTTTCCAAATCTAGATGTCCAGGGCCATTAGAATGGAATTTTGGTGTTTTTTAGCTTAATCGTTGTAGATCTGCGGTGGGATTCTCTAGTTGATTGTATCATGGTGATTTTGAGGTGATGGATGTATTGAATCAAGGCCATTAGAAAGGAAGTTGGTGGATGTGTGACTAATTTATAGTTTCCCATGTATATAGGCCATATTTGAGTGGATGTCGATATTGATCTCATAGTTTTCATTTTCCCTATGGATAGTGTCAAAATAGGAATTTCTGGCTTTGTAAAGCATCAATTTGATTTATCTGTGGTTCCTAGTTTTGGGGTCTAAAAGGAGAGTACAAAAAGGTAGGGTGAAGGGATTGATAAAAAATTGGGTGCTAATAACTAGGTTACGGGCTTTCAGTAGGTTCATGGGTATTGTCCCTTTATAGATGTGAAGTATCTCGTGCCTAAGTTGTAGGATTCAAGCACTTAACTTAGAGACAAGGATATGAGACTGAGAATCCCAACATTCTGGTGGCTCCTACAACCTGTGCCAATGTTCCTTCAATGAGTAAATCTAGGAACCAACTAAGGATCAATTGGTCCTATTACTCCTACTCTAAATATGTTGAGTTGATGATATTCTTTTCCTTATCATAATCAGATGCAAATCTGGGTGGACAGAGAAAGGAACTAGTGGCATAACCGAAGAGTTTCACACCTCGTAGTGCTACTGTCATTTGGTATCACCATAGTACAAATTGTGGTGGTCTAACTTAATTGAGACAAATTGATTAATATTGAATGGAACACTGGCATTGAATGCAGAGGAAGTTGCAGAATGATCAAAAGCCATGAGCTTTGATACCATGAAAAAACTTGAGGAATAACTTAAATTTAGAGAACTAAAATAGATTTGAGAGAAACTTCACTGTATCAATACATTTATGGAGTTGTATATCATTAGTATTTATATATGTACATGTTGCTACCTTGGATGGGATGAGAGAAACAAGGTAATTACGCTTCCAGATGAGGGCCGGTTGATGAGTCCAAGGTTTGCTGTGGCCGAGGGCCTGCAGGTCAGTCCTACAAAAGAAGAGAACACGTTAGAGGCATTGGGTGCTAACCTGAGGCCGAGACTCTGACGGTCAAGTTTGTGAAGGTGTGATGGGAGGTGGATGAAGCCTGAGTTAGGATAGCTTAGACGAGGTCACAAGGGAAGTAATTAAACTCCAAATAACTGAGAGTCTAGATCCCTCACCTTGGGGGGG
>NW_010729126.1:2510603-2590839 GCF_000365185.1 Nelumbo nucifera
ATCCCCTATTTATATTTGAGACCACTTAAAGGTAGGTGTGTATGGATGAAGAGGATGTAGTCCGGCCTTGTGTGCCCGACCATTCGAGGTTGCACGCTGGCTTCTACTCCACACAATGCCTCTATTGAGTCCAAGTTGTACGCCACCCTCTACCACGTGTGACCGCACTACCAGTCCGCTTACATAAGCTACAATAGTATATATGTGGCATTACGGATAAATACCAAGAATAGGGATTAACATGAAGAGTCCTTATCATGACCTACCTTATTTGGGTTGGTGCGTGGCAGGGAGGGATGATATCGCTAACACTTCCTCTTATTAATCTCCACTAGGTTCAACTTGACCTTCAGTGTCCATCGAAAATGAATAAAGGATAGAGATGCAGCAAACAAGAAACATAGGAGTCAGAAGGATTAACGGAACAAATCTATTTTGACCCAGTGATTACATTTCAAATCCAACCTGATCTGGTGATCTCTTTCCCAATAATAAAAGGCAAGGCAAGAGAAAAAAAAACCTTGGTTTTAGTGAGCAAGTGTGCGAGCTTTCTTTTACTCGTTATGATTCTTGTAAATAAATGGAGAGTCACAAATTTTCTATCATCTATCATCTATATCTTATTTCATTTTTCCAATAACTCTCACAATTTTCTTTACAATTGTTTTTGGAATAATGTAGTAGAGGTGAGCAAGTCCCAAATTCATCTAGGTGGGCAAAACTTGGTGTTTGAAAGATTTTAACCTGATTTAATGTCACAAATAAATGGATCTTGATGGATTAGATTGTTAGGGGAGGTTTTTGTCTACTGACATCATCTGAGAAGGGAGGTCTTAGTCCAATTTTAAATGAGAGGGGATGATTTACATGGCCTAAAACAACAAGAAGCACAAAATCTAAGGGTACCTGAAAGAGAGTTGGATCTCTAACCAGATACCCTACCTCTTCCCCCTAACCTCAATGTCGACGTAGAGATTGACTAGCCTTGTCAACTTTTTACTACTAGGCAAATCTAAATATGTTGTCAGCTTCATTGAGCCAATCTATACAATCAATTCTTCCTCACTATTTGTCTTTTCTCGCTCTCTAGCCTGTCTAGAGTCTTCTTCAAACATCCTCGTCACTTCTCTTTTGAAATTTTCTCCTCCCAAAATGAATAGTCCTATCTTCTTTGCCACCTACGTCTCGCTCTACAAGATCCATCACTACTAGACACCTCTAGGCCTACTACCCCAATGGGCTTCAAAACTTGGCCACTTAAATCCAAAAGCGACAAAGTGTTGACTTTTTTCTAGGCTTTTCTTCCATGTAGTGATGCAGGGCTAAAACGATTGCTTCTACCTCCTCTCTAGAATTGGGATTGAAATCTGGTTAAAACCAACTTCATTGCCTTTGCAATTTCCTTAGCCAAGATCAAGCTCTTTAAATTTGAATTCACATCTATGCCCCACATAGGGCACCCCATAAATGCCCCACAACATATCCCAATTGTGTATTGGGAACATCTTCCATGACAACTTTGGGAGATGTTCCCAATGCACACTAAGATGTGCATGTAGGGCATTTTGGGAACAAATGTAATCTCCTTAAATTCCTAACCAAATTTAAATGTACCTTAGCTTTTCTATGAGTAGTTGCTGATTTCAGGTGCTCACAGATGGGATCAACCACACACCACCCTCTATGCTCCTAGCTTTCTCAAACGGACCACAAAGTCCACTCCACTCTTGACCCAAGATCTTATAGCCATAAGACTCAATAGCTAGGATGGCAATTTCCCTCGTAAACTCGGGGCCCCGCCCTGCCCCACCCGAATGGGGCAGGTTTTCCCGACACTAAACAGGGATGGGGCGGGGATAGGGAAAATATTTTTTTTCGACCCGGGGATGGGTTTTATATATAATTCCCCGAAACTGCCCCGAACCTGAAGGTAAATTAGTAAAATATCTCTAGGTTTAATATTGATATTTAAACTATTTCTAAGTTTCTCCTAAATTCTTAAAATCCTAGCATCCCATAATTTTATTGACTTACCCCTAAAGTATTATAATTCAATTCCTAAAATGCCCCCAAGTTCCTATATCCTATGTATAAATTGTTCATAAAATAGATAGTTTTTAAATAGTTGCCTTGGAACGGGGGAAATTTGGGGATTCCCCATCACTGATAGGGAATGGATGCCCTGCTCCAAACCTGCCCATCCACCGAGGATTGGGCGGGTACGAGGCAAAGTATTTTGACTTTGGGGCAAGGACGGGGAAGGGTTGCCCCGCCCCAAACCTGCCCTGCCACCGAGGATTGGGCGGGTAAGAGGCAAAGTATTTTGACTTTGGGGCAGGGACGGGGAAGGGGTGCCCCGCCCCAAACCCGCCCCATTGCCATTCCTATCAATAGCAATGTTTTCAAAACTGACCCGAAGGGTAACCTATTTTTGCCTCCAAGTCGTGGTCACTGTTTTGATCGTCCAAGTTGAACACTTCAAACTGTGCCATGTCAACATCATAGTGTCAATAGTATTGGAAAATCCAATTTCGTATTCGAGATTCAACAAAATAGAAGTGAATTTGGATAGTTTGAATATTTAATTGGTTGAATTCGGATATCCTATTCGTATTGAATAGTTAATCATATTCGAATTAAGATATGACCTGATTCGATTCGATAAATATTCGAACTCAACCAATTACATAAATCTTATATATAATATATAAAATATATAAAATATTTAAATGTTTTATATAATTTATATATAATAATTAAATTATATAAATAATTTATATATTTATATACTTTATATAAATAAAATATTTATTTTATATTTTTATTAATTACCTAAAAGAATTAATTGGTCAAATTTGAATCGAATAGAAGGTTCAAATATTTAATTGAATTTGAATTCAAATATTAATTTTCAACATTTGTTGGATATTGAATCAAATTTGAATATCAAATTTTCTAATCGGATTTGAATTTGGATATTGCTTGATTTGATTCGAATCCGATCTTTTTGCACCTATATATAAATTAATATTTTTATACATTTTTGGCCAAAAAACACACTTTTTTATTTACTCTATGTTTTTTAATTCTTTTCTTAAAATTTTTATATATAAAAATATTAAAAATTACGATTTGAGGCCAAAAATGTGTTTTTTCGTGAAAATAGCAAGGCATAGCACTCAAATTACAATTTGAGTGTAAGGTTATGGCCTCCCGAAGTTTGCATACATAGTTAGTAACTTAGTATGCAACCCACTACCTGGTAACTAGGTCAATGGTTTGACCATCCAGGTCGGACGGTTTTGGTGGAAAGTTGAGTTTCATGGGTGAAAAACCTTGCTCAATAGCAACTGATCCATCGTCCACGCAGTTTAGATTCAACCACTATAGTAATTAAAGCTCCTGATGATGGCAGCTAAAGATTCATTTGAAATTGAATACCCAACTACCCCTAACGTGGGCCCTACCTAGGAATGGCAATGGGAAGGGTACCCGTGCAAATTGCCCTACCCATTCCCGAACCCGCCTATCTATTTATGATTCTAGACCCGTTCCAAATACATCTAACTTTTCCTCTCAATTTACCAAATTCGTGCCATCCCAAACCCGTTAAACCCGTCCTACCTATTAAACCCCTTGACCAAACGTTTTCTACTAAAAAAATTCTTAATGCTTATAGTATGACTTGAACCTGAATCAATTAATAATAAAGCCAAATCTCTTAACACTACTTTAAGCCACTAAGCCATCTCGCCGTTTTTGTTATTTATTGAAATAAAATAGATTTTATTAACTTCTGTGTTCATCAAAACAATCAATACATGTATATGGTTAACAATTCCAACTAAAATTTAAAAGAAATAATATTTAAAAGTAGCATTTTATAAATAATTGAAATAAACAATCTATCAAATCCAAATTTACATCAAATGATGATTTTAGTCTCAAGAAATTTATACAAATAAAATATTAATAATAGAATAATTATCTTAGTTATTAAAATTTATAAATTTGTGCATAATATAGAATATAATAGGTTTATATTTATGCATCTTGGGTATCAAGTATCAGATACCCTAAAGTCAAAACCCAAACCCTATAGGATTTTTATCTAAAATCCCGAATCCATTCCCTAAACAAGGTGGATTCGGGATGGGTTGAAAACCTGAAAATACCCACAAAATTGCCATCCCTAAACAAGGTGTTCTAGCTAATAAGGGAAACTTTTGAACCTTGATATCAATAAAAATAACATCTTTAATATATAATTCCAAGAATGAGCTAACCTTTTTGAAAAAATATCAAATAAGGGAAGTCACCTCCTTCCTCCTCTGAAACCATCGAACCTCGAAAATAGAGACTGAGACACTCGCTCAATTAAACACTAATGAAGGGATGGTAATGACTACAACAACGATTGGTGGGCCTTTGACACTACATACGTTAGACCTGCCGAATCTTGAATAGATGCAAATCATGGAATTTAGATTTTAAACGGTCGAGAACTTAGGCTATGTTTGGTTTGAGGGAAAAAATAGGGAAAGGAAAGGAAATGAAGGGAAACCTTTACAAATCTTGTATAGGTTTTGTTGCATTTCCCTTCCTTTCCCTATTCTTTCCTTCAAACCAAACATGGTGTAAAAGTAAATAGATGCAAAGATATAGATTGAATCATGGTAAACAATCTTGACTTGTTTTAGCATCGGAACTTGAATCGTGAATACCCTTAGCTGAAAGCCAAGATGGATTATAGGTAGAAGTTAGACCTTTTCATTGTCGAGCTATAAAAAGTGGTAAAAGAAAAACCAAAGAAAAAATTGAATCGTTGAGAATAATAAGAGATTGAATTGAACTCTGTGTTGGTGGGAACTTATAGTGCCAAACTGAGCTAATGTCGAAATGATGATCAGAAGTGAGAACCAATCTGGGCATCGAGTGCTTGCTAAGCTGCACGACGACCTCTATGGGATTCTAGTTGCATTGAGCATGAGAGAGGAGTTAGGGTTTTCTCGCGACTAGGAACGAGGTATGTGTTTTCTTGAGTTCTACACTCCCACGTGGTTCTCGAACTTGCATACATGGACCCTCCACTAACAACAAAGACCACCATGTCGTTTAATGCCTTTAACTTTCAAAATTAACTAAATTCTCCTCTTAACGACACTTAATTGGTTTGGCCATTTGGGTCCTAAGCACCATTCACGGTAGAGTAGAGTAGAGAAGGAGAAATCACCATACCTCTCCCTCTTTGTTTTGCTTTGCTATGAACGGTGAGAATCTGCTCTGAATTTGGAACAACTTAGATGCAAAGAAAAAGAAGAAAGGAGAGAGAGAGAGAGAGGTAGGGGAGATTTGTTCGGTAGTTTAGGAGGAGGAAGGGGGTGAACAGTATCTCTGCCCTTATTCAATACTTTTTTTCAAAAAAAATTATATATTCTAAAAATTACATTAAAAAGATTATTTTTATTGATATTAGGGCCCAAAAGTTGCCCTCCTCTACTAGAATCCCAAACAACTTCTACGGAGATGATGGCCGTAGAGCTCTACGCTCCTCTGTCGCCAAACACAACCCCTATTCAAGGGAAAAGTAACTTTATTAGACTAAGCTGAACTGCTTTGAACGTATCTCACACAACCTCGCCTACGGAGCTGCCTAATGACTTTCAGGCCCCATTCGTTTTTTAGTAAGTTACTTACCCGAGTAAATGCAGTTACCTGGGTAAGTTTTTCCTAGGGAACACTTACCCGGGTAAGTGCATTTACCCATGTTCTTTTATTTTTCATATATTTAAGGCAATGACCATTTTAGCCATAAAAGTCCATTATTAAAAAGGGTATTGTTTGTCCCATTCAAGTGTTGACAACATTCCCCCTAGGTGGGAAAGTTATTTACCCAACTAGGAGATGTGTATCACTTACCTGGGTAAGTGACACACAGGAAAATAAACTTTCCCTGGTCCCCACATAAATCTGAAAAAAGAACATGGGATTCTTGTTCAATGGAAACCGAAATCCCATTGACCAACTTTCCCCCCTCTCAAAATCTGAAAAAAGAATGCCCCCTTAATCTTTCCTTCAATGAAATAGCTTCGTCTTCTCCGGGATCAACCAACATTGGAGGTGGAGGAAATCTCTATGTTCCTCTCTTCTAGGTAGGGCAACACCAATTGCTCATCTCATTGTCCATCAAGACCAACTTAAAATTTTGTTTTCCATCCTTGAAGATCAACTTGGGCGCTTCGACCACCACTTTGACGACAAAAACCTCCCCTATGACTTCCATTGAGATTGATTTAGGAATATTAGAGGAAATAGGTGCTCAAATCACCAAAACGAAGTGACTTGAGGCTTAGCTAGCTCACGTTTTCAATGTCCACTCCTATAAAGCTACTCAAAACATCTCTCATCTATCTAAAAATCTCCCAAGACCATTGTTAGCACCCAATTTTTGCTCGGTTCAATGCATGAACCTTCAATTTACACCAAATTCTCGATTAGACCATTTTGATCCTTCCGAAACACCTAAACACCCAAGAAACCCAAATTTCACCCTGAACGCCCTTAGATCCAATGTTAATCATGTCTGATACCAATATGATGGTTCTCGATCAACCCTCGTTTACACCTCAAACATTAGATCAAACACAACTAACCCAAAACCTTCTAAAATACCTACCCATAAGAACTCAACCCAAAATTCCTTTGTTTACCCTTTCATCAAGCAAAGGTTTCATTTCGACCCCTATTGATAGCTTAAAAGACCCACAATCTAGATTCCCTCGATCCAAGCACACCTGAGCCCATCAGGCCATACAATTGAGCCCTAAACACACCAAAACACCTGCCCATAAAGTTTCAACCCAAAATTTCCCTATTTACTCTTCAATCAAACCAAGATTCCGTTTTAAGTCATTCCATTGACCAAAATCCATGCAATCTTGACCTCCTAAACCAATCATACATTACCACCGGGTCCCAGATACACTAAAATACCCACTTGTAAAGTTTCAGCCCAACATACCTTTGTTTGCCCCTTCATGGCACCTAGATTCCATTTCAAGGCTCTAAATTGACCAAACCACTATTCTTCCAGAACTACCCAATCCAGGCCCATTTGGCCCAATCTGACATCACCAATCAACTCACAATGTCGAAGATCTTCACCCCGTCAAACTTCAACCAAAAATACTACTGTTTACTCATTGACCCACACATGCAAAAGCTCCCCTCCAGACCAAAACCCATCTTAATCCTCCTTTTTTTGGCCCAAAAATCTCTACTATTGAACTATAACCCCCAGTTTGACTCCTTACAAAAAATACCCCGGTTTGACTCCTTAGTCCGGTTTTGATAAAATTCTCCAAATTACAAAAATACACCTCGGATTGTATAAAATTACGAAACTACCCCTTAGCCGTAATATAAATTATGACCTAACATTCTAATTCGGGCTAATGGGAAGATATGGACCATTCATTCCCTTGCGAACAAAAACCAGAGAGGAGGATCTGAACTCGGCGGTGATACTCCGATCACTCTCTTCTTCTTCTTCTCCTCCTCCTCACATTTACTCCCCTGTTCTGTATTTGCTGCTGTAACTCGTTGCAGCGGCAGATTGGATCGGAAACCACCTCTACTTCCGACCCTTCTCTCTCCGCTTTCTCATTCATTCTCCCTCTCATTCCCCGAGCACACATTACGACCGGTATTCGCCTGTTCTCTCCCTCTCCTTCTGTCTCTCCCCATGAAATAAATTGAACGACAACCACTGTTCATTGTCTTCAACCACAAAACTAAGAACAGTGGCGACATTCTGTCCCCCGGCCATTCTTGCTCTCTCCTTTTATTCTTTCCTCTTCTTCCTCTCTTTTCCCCTTATTAGCGTCGTTCGCAGAACATTGCTTCTCTATTATCCGTTCACAGAAAAAGTCTCACACTAGTGGAACTGGTTAATTCTTCTTCCGTTTTTTGTGATTTTTTGTCATTTTCTCAGACTTGTCTCTCTCACCATCAACACCAGGTTTTTTTAATATTTCTGCACTCCCTACTTACCACTGAAGGTTTTTTGCGTTCGCCGGACGAATAAATCCGACCGTCGCAGACACCAGTAGAAGTTTTGTTCAAGCCAAGCTACCGGAATCATCTCCCCTTATCGATCTTTGGCGCAATTCCTGGTTACCACCATTGGTAGAGACATCGACTGAAATCCCCCCTGTTGTAATGTTCGGTTTCAAGCCAAAATTACAACCTGGATAAGTCTCGTTTTCACTTATAATCCCTTCTTTACATGTTCGATTGTATTTTCCCCATTCCTCTACTCATTTTTGGGGACGACAGTGAAGCTCAGCTGAGTTGCTCTTTCTAAATTATAGACGACAGTGGCATTGAAAATGAGGTCCCTGCATATGGATTTGGGGAAATGAACGTGTCGGTAGCGTTTTAGGGTGGAAGCCAAAATCGTTTCTGTTTTTTAGCTACTATTTTCTTGCTGAATAACATGGCTATTGATCTCATTCAGTTACCTTTTATCTTCTTTTGATTTTTAAATCTTGTTTGAACGAAGAAGCTAGTGGGTTTTAGATCCCTTAAGTTTATTTTTGCTTAGTTATTTGGCTATTATTTTCCCATATCAGTTCGTAGTGCAAGTTTTTGTTGTGTTGCACAAAATATTGAGTAAGTTTTACTGTGTTCATGATACCTGGTTTATCCGATTGAGTAAATGCGCATGAATTGAACAACCTGATTGATTAACAAGTTACAGAGTAGAGTTGGCCCTTCAATTTGAATATCTATCTAAGCATTCTCTAGTAGGCCGAAGAGGTGAGGGAGTAATCTTTCACCCTTTTGCTTAGGCTCCTACATCTAAAAGGGGATTGGTCTCTAAGAATCGAAACAAACATCCTTTGAGTTGATAGAGGATGTGGGTTTTTGATTTGCATTGAAATTATGAAGGGAATTAGAAAACAAATGAAAGATAAAAAGGGGAAAATGCGATATTAAATAGAATTCTGATTAAAAAAAGAAAATTAAAATAAAAAATAAAAAAGAAACAAATAAAAAAAGGATAGAATTGGGTAAATAAGATAAATAAATTAACAAATAGGGTCCACAAGAAAATAACAAATAATAATAATAATAATAATAATAATAATAATAAACTAATTAATTAATTACTTAATTAAAAAAGTAAAGATAATGAACAAAAAAATAAATAAATAAGTAGAAATAGTTAAGATTTTCTCTTATGTGGCTTTTATAGTTTGATGTCTTTAATGATTATTATCCTATTGGTTAGAATAATTAATTGTTCTTTTTATGCCTATGATCGCATTGAACTTCATGTAGATCCCACCTATTGGATCCGGCCCCTTCTCTCATTAATCCGAGACATACTTTGATTGGTTTAGCCAATGCCTATTAAATAAATCATTTTCTGACGCTCACAACCATGCATGAAGAGAGACTCCAAAGCATCTCGCCCTCCATCTAAGCGCTTCTCTCAATGATGCCCCTGCTTCCAATGTCGAATTCTTCTACTAGTAATGCACCCTCAGTCCGTTCGTTCGTGTCGGGCCATTTTCCAAAACAAAACGCAGAGCCTTCATCTCAGATCCAAAGATTAAAAGGAATCGCTCACCGGCCAGTTGTCTTACAAGTATCTTATGGCCTTTAGATAGCCAGGTCTTGACTTCTGAAACGGGCCGGCCTCGGCCCTTAAAACTCTGCGATCAAACACCGGCGAAGACTGCTTTCCCTCTCTTTCACCCCTCTTGTGGGAATGGGTCCACCATCTTGTTTCGTAGTTGGGCCTTGTCTGGCTCTCTCCATGCATGCCCAACTTGACAGACGTAGGAGAACAATGCAAGTTGGCCACTTGTGTAAATTATTTTGTACTCGCATCTATAAATAAATACCTAATGAAATCACAGATTACCTTTCCGGCTCACGTCGGTACCATTTTACAACTCTAACATTCAAGAGTAGTAGAGCTTTTTATTTTATGTTTGGAAAGTAAGGCAAAGAATATAAATTTCACATTCAGCGAGGAAAAATATTTTACGTGATGTTGATGTAAAAAATTAAAGTCAACTGAGGTCGATCCGGCTAACACACCAACTGAGCCACCTCTCATGGTAGTCATCATTCATCAATACTTATATTTTAAGCAATTGGCAGATAGGATTACGTAATGGCCTTATCAAGAGAAAGTTGCCTTAAAAATATTTCAGACGATTGTTGCAATTTTGTGTAAGTAAATGCGGTATAAAAGTAAAAATATATTGATGGAGTTGAATACGGATTGATTGGTAATTCCTATTATCAGTTTGTGGTTTTGAGATGTTCTTATACACTTCTGTTAGTGATGTTAATTCATCTTGTTTGTCAGTTATCGTGGTTTGGTTACAAAAGTTCTGATTCTTCTAATTCCATCATTTTGTTTTATTCTTTTTGAGAATGTATCTCTGGTTTATATTTAGTCTGATTGACATTTCTTTATACCAATCTCTTGAATGAACGAAACATGTTTGAAACTTTCAAAAAAAAAAAAAACTGTGGACAGTAAGTGTGATTATTGACGTAAATATTTATATTGATTTCATTGAATTTATATTTATATTTATTATGGATGTAAAACTCAACTTAAGTAAAATTATACATGGATTTGCGATGTTTAACCATGCTCTATTCAAACGGGAAGCGAGTTATTTGATGACATAAGTCTGTATTTAGAGCAGAAACAAACGCAGCCTAAAAAATTAAGTCAACACTCATATTATAAGCAACTGGCAGATTAAATTACGTAATGGCATGGCGTTATGTCAAGGAGGAAACATGGTTGGTGACCTGCTCCAGCTGGTTATTGCGTGGTTCCCCTTGTATTTATTCTCAATATAAAGTATCCAATTCTCTCAAAGATTCATGCAGTGTATGAAACAGCTTTCTTAACAAGTATTCCCGATCGAGTACAATCTTCATTTAGCGATGAAGTATCAATCTTACCATTTTTTTCTTCTATTCTTATGCTCATCCCTAAGCTTCTATCCAAATATGACCAAGGGCAGCCATGTCAGCATCACTTCCTTGTTTCATGTTGGCGTCGTTCTTGATTCGAATTCTGTGGTTGGAAGTGCTGTCTGGAGATGCATTGAAAGGGCACTCTTGGACTTTTATGCCATTCATCCAAGCTATGGCTCTAGAATTATACTCCGTGTAAGGGATTGGAAGGGTGATGCCTACTTCAGCGCAGTATCTTTAGGTACATATATATAACCCAGTCTCTCCTCCTTTCACTTTGATTGTTCGCCATATATATATATATATGTAGAGTTTACAAAGTTCCTTTTCCATCCTCACCTCTAATCTCATAGTCGGATTCTTCACTCCTTCAATGAAGGACGAATATTGTACGTGTCTTGGATGAACAAATCAGAGAACCTGTCATGTCAAATTAGTAATCTTTACTATATTCTAAAATGCATTGCCCACGCCAGACTTTTCATATTGTTTCCCAACAGGTTCAGAATTTTGCGTTTTTCTTTTGAAATTTTAAAAAATAAGAAAATAGTCATGCATGGAGTTCCCAAAACTTGTCCACAACCAATTTAGTTAAGAAACTAAGTGTAATATAGACATCTTCCTTGCATAGAACTAATCGTAGATGACTAAATTAAACTGTGTTATTCTCCTAAAACAAAGCCCCAATACTAGGGTAGGCAGTCCAGACTCCGATCCATTTGACCCATTCAATCTGCCCAATCTAGTGATGGGCCAATATGGGTCGAATGACCTATTGAGGTCAAGAGAACAGGGTCAGGGTGGGTTGGGTCAAGGGCCAATGCTCTCTTTCTAAAAGAGAGTTGAGATTTGGAAAAAGGGTTCGAAGCATGCTCATCATCCAGTGAACGAAATTCTGTGGCGACCAAACCATAGAGAACACCGAGAATTAGGGCACAAAGTTCATTTACCAGCAAACGGAACAAGCTATAATCTCTCTCTCTCTCTCTCTCTCTCTCTCTTCTTTTTCCCCTCATGGTCTCCACCTTGACATTCATCTCTGCCCAAGGACCACCGAACACTGAATGGAGCAAAAACGGCGAAGCTCTTCTATTTTTCTTCTCTCTTTGGTGGCTTAAACAGACTAAAATCATGTTCTTTTCTCTGAAATCATGGTTATGCTAACATTCAAAAATCTGTTTAAAATACAACCAAGATTTCGAAACCTATGTTATTTTTCTGCAAAATTTGTTTATTTTTCTTTAAATTTTATATTTTTCTCTGTATTTTTTATATTTTTGTTATTTATTTTGCAACTTCCTGCTTTTCTATAATTTATGGTGTTTCTTTTGCAATTCTTTGTTTTTATACAATTTTTATAATTTCCAAGTGTTTTTTTCCATTTTCAATTTCTCGGTATTTTGTATTTTTCTATAATTTCCTGTGTTTTTTTAATTTCTATTTTTCTTCAATATTCTATTTTCTACAATCCATATACTTTCTTGTATTTTTTGTTATTTATTTCAAATATCCATGTTTCTCTATAATTTTCTGTGCTTTTCATAATTTTGTTGTTTTTCTACAAATTTTGTTTGCTGAAAATTTTTACATTTTTTGTAATTTATTCAATTTTCTATATTTTTAAATTTATGTTATTTATTCGAATAGTATATTTTTATTTATTTTTTATTATTTTTACATTTTATTTTGTAATTTTTAATGTTTTACATGAAATATTTAATATTCTATCATCTTTTGTGTATTTATGTATTTTATATTTGAAAATATTGTTTGAACTTTTTATCTTTTTTCATGTATTTTTAGTTGAAATATATATCTATATCTATATCTATATATATACGGTTTTCTATAATTTTGAACAAAATGGAGTTTTTTACCTTTTTATCTTTTTTAGTTGAAAATCAAAATATATAATTTTAGGTTTTTATTTAATTATAATAAAAAAAGGTTTAATAGGAATCAAGGGTCAAATGGGTGGGTTAGGATTGATACTCAACCCACACCAAAGCCAACCCAACCCACCCATTTGTCATCCATACCCGGTATGGATCAACAAACAGAATTCAACAATTTGAATCCTCAATGGGAAACCTATCTCCATTCAAGATGGAGATTCATTTTGCTCCCCAATAGGGATCGGGTACAGGACAAGGATGGGCAGTTACTTTGAAATTGGAGATGAGGGTGGAGAGTATGATCCCTACCTTGGAAAAGGAATCAGCCCCCCATAAAAATTGCTCCCCACAACATCCCACAGCACATGCCTATCATGTATTGGGAACATCTCCGGATGATGACATCATCATTTCTGGGATCATCATTGGGGGGCTGATTTGGTCTCCCTACCTTGAGTTAGATCCATCGACATTGCTAAATTTCATCATGTCAATATATTCAATTAATAAAAGTTTAGATATGTAATAGTAGTAAAACATTAATAATTAATAGTATATAATACCAACACATAAAATTGCTAAATTTCATTAGATGTTTTAAATTAGCCATTTAATCTGAAATTATTATTCTTATACTACATCTATATTTAAATTCCATTTAAAACAAATAAAATTGAATGAAATCTACTAAAATTAATAAAAACAAATTCATATAAAATTTTTAGCAAAATTTAAAATTCATTTAATTTAATTTAGAATAATAAAAGGTCTACAAAAGTTTATCTAACCATAATAAAAATTAATAACACATTAATAGAAAAATTAACACAAGTTGATTACAATACATAACCCAAAAATAATGCTTTAGTTGGAATCAATTTGGCTTTGCCCAATTGAAAATGTCATAAGGGTCCTTTAACATGAATTTTGTTTAACAAACCCTTGCTGAATTAGATAGGTCAATTTAATTAGTGCAACTTAATTTAATTAGCTATGCCAATGTATTTTATATTAAAATAAAGAACATTTAGATTAATTATACTATACGTGGTTAAGTTAATTGATATATTGATTTAGTTTAGATTATTAGTGATCGGAGATAAACATGGTGTTTGAATGCGAGGGCGCTTTTTGGAACCAATTTTTAAGAAAAAACGTTCATGCTTCCAAGACCCATTTTTCACAAAAAAAAATGCTTTTGCCACGTAGGCAGTGAGCAACACTATGCTGTTTGGTAAGGTGATTTTCATCATTGTTTTTCATATATGTGCCGGCAAGTAAGCACCAGATAGGATACACATCAGTCAACTATTGGGGGAAACGATTCACCGATGTTCATGCATTGGTGGGTTCCCGATTTTCGAGATAGACCCGATTTTTTAATAACCAGCTGAACCAAACAATGAAACACATGGGCGTTTGTTGAACGCCTATGTGAATCCGACGTGGCACAATTTTTTTGAAAAACAGCCACGGTTCCAAACATCCCCAAAAAAATCCTTCATGTTAATAAAGACTTGTCCTATTTTGTTTGTAAATATATTATCCTAAATTAATTATTAATTAATATATAGATTCCATTAGTAAAGTAATCAATTAACTCTTTTAATCCCATCTATCATCATACTCATCATATTAGGTTAATTCGTATAGCACCATCATATATTACCTAAAATTTAAGGGATAGATACTTTCTCAACAAAAAACAAAGAAGGAAACAAAATTAATGCATAAATAAAAACTTCAAGTCTTTGGTCATCTTGTATACAGTCATGGTGAGGCCGAAGAATAAACCACAAAACGGAATTACACTTTGTGCGAGGAACCCAGTAGTTTCACAAACTCGTTCTTTGTTAAGATTTCTAGACCGCTTAATATATTACTTTTTTTTTTTCGATTTTACTGTATTTTGCAAAGAACTTAGGGTAAATTACAAGGACTCCTTGTACTATCAGGTCGGTGACAAAGATCGCCCTGAACATAGCGGTTAGACAAAGACCCTCCTCATTAATGCTCTATTTTAATTTTTTTAAATCTCCAAATTACCAGCTATTTTATTTTATTTTTTTTAAATCTCCAAATGATCAGATATTGTAAATTTTTTAAATATCCATGTTACCCTTTTCTTATTTATTTGAACGGTGAGAAGACATCTCCAACCAAATTACCATGGATACGGGTGACCACTATGACAATTGATTCCCGTAAGTGATGGATACTGGTGACAAAAGGAGTAGGGGATGTTCCAGTTGCAACTACTAGCAGTGGTGGTGGCGTAGGACCATGACTACAAAGGACGTCGGAGAGAGAGAGAGAGGGATTTCAGCGATGATCACTTGACAGTCAGATTTCTTACTACTGGAGATTTTTCACCAAAAAAAGATTAACCGATGGAAGGTGTTTTTGAATCTGTTAAGTTTTAAGAGAAAATGGCAAGAAAAAGAAAATAGAAAAAGTTTAGTGGGATATTTTGGTAATTTAACGCCTTCCATTATCTGACTTAACAGTTGAGGGGTATTTATTACAATATAAGGGTTCAGGGGTCTTTGTCACTAACCCTATGGAAGATTTTTGTAATTTGCCCAAGAACTTATTTTGAGATTAAGGCTCAATTTGGAAAGAGTACAAATTAATTATACAAATATGTAGAGTGAAAAACCTTATATTTTGTATTATTTTTTAGGTATTTATACTGTACATATTTATATTTGTACTATTTCCAAACTGAGCGTAAGGTGCAACTCGGCCCTATAGAAACACATTTCACATTAGATTTGAATCTATCATGGAGATATAAATGCTGCATATCTAGAACTATGTTATTGCACCGAACACTACTACTAGATAGTTAGGCATGGTGAGCAAAATTTACAGACCAAATGAAGGAACCTAATTTCTAACCTCAATGCAGCCATGGATTTAATAGAAGATGTCGGAGTGCAGGCCATTATTGGGCCAGATGATTTCTTGGTCGCCTTGGGAAACAAAGTTCACATACCAATATTTTCCTTCTCTTCATACAATTTTAGCCTCTCACCTTCCCAATTTCCTTACTTTGTGCGAATTGCACAAAATAAAGACTCATCCCACGTCAAAGAAATTGCCGGCATTGTGCAAGCATATCAGCGGAGAGAAGTATCTGTCATTCATGATGACACTGATGAAAGTGAAGTAGTAATACCGTACCTTATTGATGCCCTCCGAGAGATAGGTGCTCAAGTACGCCAAAGAATTATCTTGCCCTATACTGCAGAAACCGAAGTGATCATGGATACCCTGTTCATGCTAGAAGGAACCAAAACAAGAGTCTTCATCGTTCATCTCTGTCATTCTCTTGGCTCCTCTTTTATCTTGCAAGTCAAGGAGGCGGGAATGATGAAACCTGGGTACTTGTGGATTGCTACTAGTGCTGGACTTACTGATCCTACCGTCCATAAGCACTCTACTTTCTGCCGTTCCGGTGAAGGAGTTATAATAGGAGTGAAGCCTAAGTTGCCACCATCTCAGGTCGCTCATATGTTTGAAAATCACCGGAGGAGACAAGTTCAAAAGGAAGACATAGACATGGAGAAAATTAAACTCAACGTATATGCAGCTCTCTGGGCATATAACGCACTATGGGTCATGACAAATGCAGTAGAAAAAGCTGATTTTGGTTCAACCAAGAACTTTTGGTCTACTGCAGATGATTTATCCAAAATGCTTGCCCCCAAATTTGAGATGGTTAATGCGACAGAAAGACAAAATCAAGACAAATCTGGAAATCCAACCCATGGGTCTGTCATTTCACGGCGTTTATTGACCAGCTCAGGAAATGCAACAGAGAACATTTTGCCCAACTCTACTGTACAACCTGAAGTTACATGTAAAAATGCTAGTGATGTTGAAATTTTGAAGATTGCGGTCCCTTATAATACCACGTTTGATAGCTTTGTTAGTGTGAGAAACAGTATGTTCAATGGTTTCTCAATAGAAGTTTTTGACGCTGTTATGAGTAAGCTACACTATTGTTACAAGTATGTGGCATTTGATTTTGGAGACTCTTACAACAGTATGACGGATATGGTATACCATCAGGTAATTACATACTCTTAACCATTGATATAAATTATGTACTACTATCTTGATGCACTGATTTAAATTAGAATTAATCCTCCAACATGATGATTACTAGATGCAAGAGTTTATATGAGAAAATCCCTAGCTCCTCCTCTTAGGTCGATGCTGAAACGTTTCTTCACTCCATCTTTTCCCATATTAGGGTCTCCCGTCTGGTATCTTAGTGAACTGTATATCAACTGGTCCAGTTGATTGATCAGCAAATATCATATCATATAAACTCATCTCACCTCTCTCTCTCTCCCCACTTCCATTATGCTGCTTCCGTCGATTTATTAATGTGTTTACAACACCAAATTGTTTAATTTGTTTCTTCTTGTTGTTTTGTGGAAACGAGAGAGCAGGAATTCGATGGAGCAGTAGGAGACATAACAATTACAGCGCATAGATTGAACATTGTGGACTTCACTCAACCATACACTGGTTCTGGAGTTCGCATGATTGTACCAATACAGCACGAGAGAGATACAGATGGTTTATGGTGGTTTTTCAAGCCATTTACACTGCAACTGTGGTTAACTACCTTTGTTGTCTTCATCTTGAAAGGAGTATTGGTATGGCTCTTTGAGAATGGAAAAAATCCTGAGTTCCAGGGCGAACATCAGTTGGGGAGGGTTCTTTACTTTTCCTTCTCGCTATTTGTTTTTGCACAAAGTAAGTACGAGTCTCTCAATGGACTATGATGAAGCTTTTAAATTGTGGATGATTCTTCTTTAGATATAATACATAAAATGCTTTTATAAACGCTTGGTTTGGACGGAAGCAAATGGTAAGGGAACGGTTGGGAAACGCCTATACAATTCCCTACCTTTGCCTTCGAACCAAATACAGCCTAAAGGTAAACGGTTTCTCTTTTTCTTTTGGGGGGTGGGGGGAGGGAGGTATTGATTCCTATTGATCAAGAAACCCGTGCCTAGGCGTAAATGCATTTACCCAAATAAGTGATTTCCATCTCCAAGTGAATAAATGTTTCCTAGTAAAACACTTACTCGTGTAAGTGCATTTACCCAAAATGGAAGAAAATACAAGAGAAAGGCTTAGTGATTGTCATTTTCCCCATAAAATCAGGGCACAATTAGAATGGGGCCACCTTTCCGAGGGGGGAAAGTTTTTCTGTCCTGAATGACAGGGAGGGGATAGTATCTACATACCTCTAACCTAATTAATGGTAAATTATTAAAATATTCATAGACTTAATATTAGTTACTAAAATATACCCATGCCTATAAAAGGCGACTTTTTCTGATAGTTAAGTATATAAGGTTAATTAAGATTCCTAAAATTCCATTTCTCCCAAATTTACAAAACCCTAGGATCTCATAATCTCATTTTTATAAGTTTATTGTATTTTTAGGTTGTTGAGTGGGGAAAAGTTGGGGGATGAATCTTTGCCCTATCACCAAGAATGGGATGAGGCTGGTATTGGCGTTTTTTCTTACTGGCTAGGGACGGGAAAGGGTGCTTGTCACTTGAGCCCCCAATCTGCTCCATTGTGATCACTATACTCTCTCCCCTCTCTGTCTTTATATAAGAGTATACAATTGTTTTATATTTTAACTTTTAAATAATTAATAATTATTTATACTTATATATTAATTTTAATAACATTTTTTGTAATACAAAAATAACAATAATTAATTTTATTTAGGGTTGTTCATCAAACTAATGAAATTGACTAAACCAACCAACTTGATTCGAGTTGGTTAGTTTTATAGAATTTCCTATTGGCTTCGGTTCAGCAATTTCCCAACTTGACTAGGTCGAGCCAATTTTGGTTTACATTTGTGGACCAATTTGGCCATAGATATATCAATATTTTATATTTTAAATATTACTTTGTAATATGGGAAAGTGAGAAAATTCCCACATTTCTTAGTCTAAAATATTTTATATTGTAAATTTAAATTTTTTTATTTATTTTTAATAATACCTCTATAACTTTTTAAATTTAAATTTAATATTTTAAGTTTAAACCCTTTCAATTGGTTGACCAAACCGAAAACCAACCAAATCGATACCATTCGAGTTGGTTGATTTTCACTAATGGTTAGTCGGTTTTAGGTGACCAACTCCCCAACCTAACCAGGTTAGTTTGGCTAGCCAAGCAACTTCCAATTGAACCGAACTAACACATGAACACTTCTAATTTTAACTAAATTAATAATCCAAATTCTAATAAATAATTATAGCTTTAATGATAGTTTAATCTCCAATAATTATTGAGAATTTATAGCAAAAGTTTCTATAAAATAACAAATCAAAAATAGATCCACACATAATTATTGAAAATATATTTTTCACAAAAAATAGAAGAGAGATGGGCCCAAGTCTAACATGGCAAGGTGAAGTGCTTCAATACCTAAGAAAAATGATAATGAGCCCAAATCTAACATGGAAGGGTGAAGTGCTTCAATACCTAAGAAAAATGATAATGGGCCCAAGTCTCACATAGGAAAGGTGTGGCCCAGGTGACAGATAAGCTTTGCTCTAAGCCATGACATCCATACTAGAAACTATGAGATCAGCAACATAAACTAGAAGAAGAATGATAGAAGAGCCAAAATATTTGATGAAGATAGATGAGTCAATTACAAGTTGAAAAAGCCATGTTCAAGAAGGAAGGACCCCAACTTCTTGTATCAAGTATGAGGGGTCTATTCAAGTCCATATAAAGAATTTTTTATATGACAAATGTGCAATGGTAAAGTTGGGTTGATAAACCCAAGGGGTTGCATCATGTAAATGTCCTTATTAAGCACAACTTATGGGAGGGCATTGTGAACATCAAGCTAATGAAGCACCCAATTGAAAGTGTGCAAAGTAGAGAATGACCCACATTGTTGTAGGTTTAACCATGGGACTAAATTTGTTATTATAGTTAAGCACTTCCATTGGCTGAATCCTTTGGTGGTTAATCAGACATTGAACCAGCCAATCGATTGAAAATACTTAGTTTTAGCATAGTGTAAATTTTCACCCACCCACCCCAATCTGACCGAAAGTACTTAATTTTAGCATAATGTAAATTTTCAAGGACTTGCAAGGCAATTGACGTCGGTATAGTGGAAATAACCAAAGTAAATCTGTTGAATGAATCCGAAAAAGGATATAATAGTGATAACCACAAAATATAAGAGTTAACCTCAGGTGGTCTCCATAGTTTGAGTAGATTAACTCCCATGGTTTAGAAGCTTTAAATGAACTAGGAAAATACAGAAGTCTAGTGCTTGGCTAGTTGACAAGGAAAGCAGGAGAGCTGTTTATTGCCAACAATTGGTAATTTGTTGAAGCTCATATATGATGAACAATGGAAGAAGTTGGATGTCCAAGTCTCTGGTGCCATATATTCACTATACATCACTCACCAAAAAAAGCCACATGTTATGGATGATAATCCTTATTCAACTCTACCTTTAGCTCTGAAAGATGGAACAACCCATTTTAATTGCCCCTTTAGGAGAACCAGTCCTGACTTCTTGTCCTTCATGTAAAAAGTAGAGGGGTGAAACTCGAAATTTTGATATTTCATGGCTAAACCTATTAGCATTGCTAGTGAATTTATAAAAGATAAAATCAGTCTAAATCAGATATTGATTTCTCAGTATTTTAATATTTGATTTTTTTTGGATCAAATCTGCACTGAATTGGACTAGATTTGAAACCCAAAATTAAATGTGGGTATACATGATATAGAATCTACAAATTGTAACTCCTAAAATGGTAGTTCACGCCCAAAATCAGACCTAGATTGGCCTCCCAACCAAAGATGACGTAGTTGAAAAGCTGAGGTCAATCCTACAACACTACCTCAACCGGTTTGCTCTCCAAGTAGTGGAATTCGATGCAGTTGTGTTAACCACTTCTTCTCTAATGTTTTTCTTCAAAAATTAAAAAAAAAAATAATAGTGGAGAATCAGTCCTCTCCAAGGCTGGTTCAAACTAGGGATTTTGGAACAAGGGAGAAAAGAAAGAGAGCAAGAGAGAGTGTAGAGAGTGCATAATTTGACCTCTCCATCTTAACCTTTATTTATAAAGCTCTCTCGTAATGACACTAGGTCTTGATATAAATCATATTTGGATTAGGATCAATCCCTCTAATAGAATGGAGCTCCACCCATTTTCATAGCCATATTCGATCTATATCACATGGCAGCTTAAGTTGTTATGTAACTTCATTAACTAGTTTTATTAGTAATGGGCTTAGCCCAATTTCCTTTAGTGATTCACATACATGGCATAGTAAGGCTTCTTAGGCTTGATTATTGTATAGCATGAAATTCACAAAGGTCTTACATGAGCCTATATGTGTTCACCCTATGTCTAGAAAAGGACAATTTGAATTCACTAACTTTTTTAGAAAATAGTATAATATAAATATAAATACACTTTGCAAAACTAATTTTAAATATAATTGAAATCCATTGCAACTACTTTTAGGTTTTCATCAAAGAGAGTTAATCCATGATATTCATTTTATCTGACAAAGAAATGGATTCTATCACTATAATCATCCGCTCAGATAATATCCAAAACTTTTCTAATTAAAGACAATTGACTAGTGGAGATGTGAGTAGTTCTAGCCCATTTGTAGGTTTATTAATCATCTCAAGAGAAGAGCTTGTAATAGGTTTATAAATAGTTGGCAATCATTGTATGGGAATCATATATGAGGAGTCAATTGCTGAGCACTGAGTGGAAATCCCATCACGAAAAGAGAAATTTGATTCATTAAAAGAACACATGAATAGTAAAATAACACCAATTGGTCAATCAAGGCATTTAACTTCTTTGTGAAATGGGTTGTAGTCCAAGAAGATGCACGGCTTTATGTGATATTCTAGATTGTCTAAGTTATTTTTCTTGTTACTCTGTTCTTATCTGTACGTATACAACCTGAATAAATACCGTACAGAGCATAAAATGAAACACATCAGAGAATTCTTCTCTTGAGTTCTTTCAATTTGCGAGGTGTTCGAGAGTTGCTGATATGGATAATACACATGTGCCATTGACAAATCAGTCAGTTTTACACCTTGCAGAATTGGGAAAATGAGAAATTTCCATGGCATGTAGTTTCTCCCCTCCATCTGATTGAGACCATATTTGTAATTAAGATTGCTATTATCAAAAACCAGAGAAGAAAATAGTGGTGAAGAGCCTTGCGATAAGACATTTGAATTTTCATAAGTGTTTGACATATTGTCGGTGATTGTAGGCTCTGGTATAATGAATATTAACCAAGAAGAATTCCGATCACACAATTAAATTAGTGATATCTAAGTGTATAGTTGTATAGAGTACAACAGTTTAAGAGTCAAGTGATCGTTGGACTTCTCATGATATGTATACAAAGGTATAGTTTAAGATTACAACAAGAATTTGAATTCTTCCTATTGCATGGTTGTGCTTGAGCCTGAGGAGGGTGATGCAACATTACTCTCAACAAACCCAACCCAAGCCATCCATTTACTACACCTATTTTGTCAACTTTTAATTTATTTCATCTAGATCCACTTTAGTATACTTTGCATGTAATTTGTGTATATTTTCCTTTATTAATTCTTATTTTGACATCCTTATAACCTGTGGAGATGATACTGATATATTTGCTTCTTAATTTACAGAAGAAAATCTTCAGACCAACTACTCTAGATTCGTAATATACTTGTGGATGTTCACATTGTTCGTTATTGTGGCAAGTTATAATGCAAACCTAACTTCCATCTTAACGGTGGACAACCTACGACCGTCCGTTACAAGTCTTGATCAATTGGTCAACGATGGAAGTTATGTTGGGTATCAAAAGGGGTCTTTTGTGTATGATCTGTTGAAGGAGAGATTCCCTAAAGAAAAGCTTATAAACCTTTCTACACCTACCGAATTTGCACAAGCTTTATCAAACAAAAGTGTTGCTGCAATTGTTGAAGAAGTCCCAGTTATTAATGTATTTCTAAAGATGTACTGCAACCAGTTCACCATAGCTGGACCGACTATTCAAACCGGAGGGTTTGGCTTTGTAAGTTTCTTTTCTCCCTTTTAAGCTAATATTTTAATTAATTTATATGTTTATTTTCATTTTGTGAACTGATATAATGGTAAATAGAAATTAATCTAACCAACATAAATTACTGAAAATAATTGTTTCGGTAATGACTATTAGAAATTAGTTATAATTTTGAGCGTGTTTCCTCATTAGGTAGTTAAAAGGAAATTAATAGAATTGTATATATATTTTGAGAAAAAAAAAGGTTTCTAACAGATAAGGGCAACTTTTTGCCCTGAATGTCAAATAAAGGATAATATTTTTATAAAATAACCAAAAAAAAGGTAATTTTTTTTTTTTTAAATATCAAGGAAGGGCAATGATACTGTTAGTCATCTTCCTCTTCCTCTTCCTCTGCCTCTGTGATCTCCTCTTCTGATGCTCAGCTTCAAAAACCGCTTATTGAATTAATGGCGGGTCTCGAGTCTGATATGATAGATAAAGCGGTTTTTGTGTCGAACATCCTAGTTTCTGTACCGGATGCAAAAAACGTAGAGGTAGAGATCGTGGAGGTAGGGACATGGCCGCCTAGTTGTTCTTAGTGGTAAGAGATAGAGAATCCGTAATGGTAAACCAGGTTCCCCGTACTAGTAGAGATACCTGCTTTGTTCTGAAGGAATCCCTAAGGTTCATTCGTTACGAGGAAATAGAGAACCTGGTTTTCCGTTACCGTTGTGGATACCTGGTTTACCGACGAAATCAAGTTCGCCCGTTACCTACTTTTGTCCATGCAAGAAAACACAGGTATCTCAACATTGCTCGTGTTGGTTTCATTCGTTTCTGGTTTATCGTTACTGATTTTCGGTTTTCCGTTCTCTTTATTATTTGGATTTCTAGCAGATAAGGCAGAGGAAGACAATGAACAATGTCACTGCCCTTTGATGTTTTTCAAAAAAAAAAAAAACTTTATTTTTATTATTTTATAAAATATTATCTTTATCGATATTCAGGCAAAAAGTTGCCCTTATCTGCTCAAGTGAAGGCTAACGAAGGTAGGGCTGCGGCTCTATGTCGGTTTTAAAGGTGTAAGGGAGAGAGAATTAGAGTTGAGAAGGGTGGTGGTTTGTGAAAAGGCAAATGGAATAATATCTGTCGAAGAGATATAGAGGAATATAGGAGGAGGAAACGTTAGAAGAGAGGTGAGAAGACTAGTAGGGGGAATGTTTTGTTTCTTCCTAGATTCAGAAGAAGGGGCGGTGAAATTGGTAAACTCAAGTCCTTCGAGATGCTTTGGATGCCAAAATTTCTCTTTAAAGATAGAACCCCGATCTTGAAAAGGGAAGAATATCTGATGGATATCAAAAGTGTAAAGTCTCCTGCTTCGGGCTTCCCCTGCATGCATGGAGCGGGAATGTGTTCAAGGAGATATGGGCAATCTATTGAGCGGATTCGTAGAGGTAGACCCATTAAACTTGAGATGGAGAGATTTGGAAGCAGTGCGGCTAACTATTTGGGCCCGAGCTCCAAAGGAGATCCTGAAAGCAATATCGATGGAGGTTCAAGGAAAGGTGTTTTTGGTAAGGGTAGTGGTCAAGCGGTCGGAGATGCTGGAAGGTAAGGGACTCCGGACGTTTAAAATGGTTGCTGCCAATTCAAAGTGGATGGAGACGACGCAGGTTTCAAGCAAGATGGTGGAGGAAAGAGGTAGGAAAACAGAGAGTTTGGGGGGAAACACGGGATAAATTGGGAAGGGAGGTGTTAGAGTGTTACTTTCTTGACGTGAAAGGGTTAAATGTCAAAAAGAAAAACAGCGAGAAACCAAGCAAAAGACAAATTTTGGAAAGTGGAGAGTGGTCGGAGAGAGTGAAGGTGATCGGAGAATGAGTGATGAACTAAAGGAGACGAATGGATAGGAACTGGTTCACAGTGGGGCCCACGCCCAACGATATGATTTCTAAGACCAAGGAGGCTCATGCGCGTAAGGTGGAAGTGGAATCCAGATCTATTGTAGTTTTGGGTGAGGAGAATAGTTTAAATTCTTCCGCCCGACCTATTTGGTTGTTGGTGGGTGGGAGGCGAGGATGTATGGGCCTGAGCCCAGTAATCAAATTAAAACTTCTGAAGCTAGCTAAAGTTTGGTTTTAATTTTCTGAACCTAACTAAAGTTTGGTTCCCATAGCCACTCTTTGGGAGTAGGGGTGGCAAATGGGTGGATTGGGTTGGGTAAGGGTTGAATATTAACCCATCAATCCATCATGATTCATTATCGGTTCTTGTTAAAGGGTCATAACCCACCCATATTGACCCACTTAACCCATCCATATTGACCTTCGTTTGCTGGAGCCGCTCGATCTAGYGCGCGCAGTAGTTTTTCATCATGCGCGCGGCTCGCTTCGCTTTTRTTGCTCCGCCCCTACTAGTAAAGTAAAGGGCTTTTCGTCGTAGCTTGCGGAAGCCATCGCGAAAGATTCAATCCAGCCACAGGTTCCCCTACGGCTACCTTGTTACGAATTCACCCCAGTCGAAGACCCTACCGTGGTATGGGTGATCATTGGTCCGATGCTTCAGGCGATACCAATTCCCAGGGTGTGACGGGCGGTGTGTACAGGGCCCGGGTACATATTCACYGCGGCATGCTGATCCGCGATTACTAGCGATTCCAACTTTATGTTCCCGAGTTGTAGAGAACAATCCGAACTGAGGCAATCTTTCCGGATTCGCTCCGCCTTACAGCCTTGCTTCCCATTGTAWTTGCCATTGTAGCACGTGTGTGGCCCAGCCCATAAGGGCCATGCAAAAATAACAAATTTTTGAGAAGACATTTCCCAAGACTACCACATGGCAAAAATGGGTCGAGACAACCCGTATATCCGAAAATAACAATTTTTGAGAGAATAATAATCTCTATCAAGGATGTCATGTGAAAGAATCGGGCCAGGTCGACCCATATATCTAGAAAAACATTTTTGAGAAATTATCTCTCTTATGACTGCCACGTGACAAAAATTGGTTGGGTTGGCAAACAAAGATCTGAATTATGCTTTACAAATTCAAGGAGAAATTTTGAGCAAGGATGGAGGAGATAACTCAGGGTACATCAGTAGAGAGGAACTAGAACGTGTAAGGTCGACGAGACTAGTGAGAGGAGAAGAAGGTAAGGTCGACAAGATTGCTGAGAGGAAAGGAAGTGATTCTAAAAGGGGAACCTCAGAATCCTTTGGAAGAGCAGACAATGCTTTTAACGGAAGCTACTGAGCTTGTTAAGGAAGTAGGGTTGGTGGAGGAAAGCTCTGATGTGGAAGGTGATGAGAGTCCAATATGGATGCACATAGGAGTGGGAAAAAGGCACAGAAATAGCAAGGAATTTAGGATTATTTTTCCTAAGGGGATAAGAAAATGCGAAGAACATTTTCAAAAGTTTGGAAGAGGAAGAAAGAGATTTGAGGGAGGAAGGCAAAGAAGATAATGGCTCTCTGAAATATGTGAAGGAAAGTTTTAATTATGAAGGTTTATCGAGAAGTAGAAAATTATGAAGACTCATGGAGTTGTATTTAGACTACTCAGTGCAAGTAGTTAAAGAACTGAGAAATTGTAGTTCTAGGGGAAGGGGAAGGAGAGGAAGAGGATTGTAGGGAGTTTTAAAGATCTTTGTAAGGGAGTGTTTTTGGAAAGGTCTATTTTGCTTGTTTTATTATTTTGGGTGGTTGATGGTAAGGGTGCAGTTTTTTGGGTAGAGTCTCGGTGGGTAGGCATTTTTGGTGTCTTTGTTTTGGTGGGTAGGCATTTTTGCTGTATTTGTTTTGGTTCAGGGTAATTTTGGTTATACCCTTTGTAAATCATACCTTTTTCTTTTGTAAATTTTTTATATTTATCTTCAAAAAAAAGTATATGGATATCGATGCTATCTTAACTGAGGTGGATGAGCAATACATAATGTCTTACTAAGCTAGATGAGATGAGGTGGTTCCAACAACCTAAAAAATCGAATTCAAAGGCCCCGAGGTGGTTCCCTAGGGAGAACAAGCTGGGTGTAGCTGAGTAGAGCAGAAGAGATTGAGAGAGCAAGAAAGCTATAGAGCAAATGCACCAAGGGTGGAAGTAGAGAGACATTTATGAAAAATAAAAACAT
Organism: Nelumbo nucifera; assembly: GCF_000365185.1. The sequence goes on from NW_010729126.1 coordinate 2,537,746, forward strand.
TATATTTGATATCATAGCATAAATCCATGTGAAACGAGAAAAACCATCTATAAACACAACATAATAGTGATATCCATGTATAGAGGTAATAGGGGAGGATCCCAAACATGAGGTAATAGGCTGATACACATCGGCCTATATCAAGACTCATTTGTTCCTTTTTTATAGTTTCTTTTCTCAATCTGGTTCAAAGGAGTTTGTTTAAGGCCAATCTAGCCTCTGAACCATGGTCTGAACCGAAATACCCCTGTAGGGGCATATCAGGAAGCCCCCTATGCTTTGATACATATTGAAATTTTGAACCTTATGTGCATCTTTATCTCCAACAACACCCGACAGATGTGTTAGACAATGTCTGCCCTTAGTTCCAATCATATTGATGTACATAGACATTTCGATATGATTAATATAAATATATTATTGTTTTATGATCAATTGGTGTATTTTTGTAAATTATTTCTTAAATTGAACACTTATAAGACTTGTGTTAGTTTAAATGCTTTTAGCTATTGGATAAACTTGAGGAGTTTATCCTAACACGGTTGACACTAATATCCTGCAAAATTAGTGGAGCAACTTGTCTCACCTACTTGGGTTAGACCATGTGGATAATTAATGTGTGTTTAGAAGAAATGTTAAACTTTGAGTAATTTCTAGTTATGCCCTAGACCTTGAAATCTGATGGAAAAAATTGAGAAGTTTCACTTAACCATAAACTTGACTATGATACTATACAAGATATTGGATTGAGTTGATTTTGATATAACAATCAGTGAGATTCATGAATGATCAAATAAATAGGCATGTTGGAATAGTTTAGGAATTTACCTAAATGGGTGATTATAATGATAGGATTGACCCATTTGTCAAAGTGAATATCAGGATTTACACTATTTCTGATGGAAACTTGAACTGTCAAAATGTATTTATATGTTATATGTTATATTATTATTTTGTAAAAAATGCTTACAAAAGGTTTTTAATTGTAGTATCCATCTTAGAAGAGAGTGTGGCATTGCATTTTACAATCAGGGGAAAGGTCCTCCCCTATGAGTTATGTTTTATTGATTATGGCCAAAAGTTTAGGTGCAAGAGACCATTATAGAGTTGATTACCCAATGGGCTTCAACTTGTCCATTATCCTTGGATTTTGGTAAGCTAGATGAATCCAATGACCATTTGTATTTAAATGTTGGACACAAACCGAGTCCAAGCCGATTGGGCTAATGGTTCACTACCCTTAGGTAGTGAGTTCAGCCTACCCTTTTCTAATGTGGGGTCGAACCCTTATGCACTTATGTGAGACATTTGCTAGTTCCAGGCTATACAATATCCGGCCCTGAAGTGTCTATGCAATGCTTTGGAATGTGAACCATTAAGAAAGATGAGCCTTCGACACATTACTAATATGATTAGTTAAGAAATCACATGATAATTTAAGTTGTCATGTGATTTGGATTGAAAATGGGTATTAATTTGGGTATGAAGCAGTCGTTTTCTTAATAAGATAATGCTTATCTAATTAATGATAAGTTCTAATCCAATTTTGATTTCTATTAGCTCTAAATAGGATTAGGAGAGTGCTCTATATAAGGGATGAGAGAAAAGGGGGGGGGGGGGGTTCGAACTTGCCATTCTAAGGGTTGATTCTCTTCACTTCTTAGTTGTTGTGCACAAGGAAGTTAGAGTTTGGTTTGCTTAACTTGCATTGCTGACTTGGCGTTAGACACACTATTGAACCATCTTCAATAGGAGGCTAATCTAGGTTTGATATTAGGCATGAATTACCACTCTGGGAGTTGCTTTGGTGGACTTCATATCAAGTACAAGTAAAATTTAGTTTGGGTTTCAAATTAGGTCTAATTTAGTGTAAGATTGAAATAGAAATTTTAGATTTCAAATTATTGGAAATTCAGTTTTTGGGTTGGATTAATTTTTTTTTTTAATATTTCGAGCAGCTTCAACCATGCTAAATTTGATTTCTAAACTAACTAACAAGATGAGCACGAGAGAAAGCTCATTCAGCTTGGAATATAAGTGCTTAAACCAGGTAGTAGTGAATCCTTTAGTAAGGACATTTACAAGCTGGTCGTGAGTGGATATAAACTGAACACTAGAACCTTCTTGGCCATGTGGCCTCTAATGAAGTGGATGCCAAGTTTAGCATGCTTGTTGTGACTATGAAACATAACATTTGCAAGCATGTAGGACCAATGTGGTTGCACCATAGAGTAGGAGAGGTAGGTTCCATATGCAATTCGTTGTGTAGAGAGCATATCTATAGTAGTTCAGAATCAATGAGGGCAATATAGTAGTACTTAAATTCAATGTTGAATCTAGATACTATGGATTATTTTCTAAAGGTCCATGAAACAAGATTATCACCAAAATAAATATAAAACTCTCCTTGTGTCATTAGGATATCCATCCCAAAACTTCATTGGAATAAGCATGAAGATCCAATGAAGTAGACTTTTTTACTAGTAATCCAAGATAAAGAGTGTATTTGAGATAATAAAGGATTTATTTCACAAGAGACCAATGGGTTGTAGTGGACTGTTGCATGAATAGGTGGGCCTTATTGACAAGAAAAGCAATTTCAAGCCTTGTAATGGTTACATATTGTAGGGAGCCTACAATTTATCGATAGAGAGAGAGAGAGAGAGAGAAGGATTAGAGAGTGGTTTACCATCCCATTTTGAGAAGTGAGAACCAACAACAATAGGTGAGTGAATAGGTTTTACATCCTCCAACTTAGTTCGAGAAAGAATATCAAATATGTATTGTCTTTGAGAGATGAAGGCCCATGGAATAGTGAAGTGATTCAATACCCAAGAAAAAAGGATAATGGGCCTAAGTCTCACATAGAAAAGGTGTGGCCTAGGTGAGAGATAAGCTTTGCTCATAAGATATAACATCCAATCCAGTAACTATGAGATTAGTGACATAAACCAAAAGAAGAATGATAGAAGAGCCAAAATGTTTGATGAAGAGAGATGAGTCAATGACCAAGTTGAGAAAGCCATGTTTAAGAAGAAAGGACCCAACTTCTTGTACCAAGTGTGCGGGGTCTATTTAAGTCCATACAAGGACTTTTTTAAATGGAAAATGTGCAATGGTCATCAAGTTGGGTTGATAAACCTAAGGGATTGCATCATGTAAACATCCTTAGTAAGCATGCCATGTGGGAGGGCATTCTGAGCATCGAGTTAACGAAGCGCCCAATTGGAAGAGTGTGTAATGGAGAGAATGACCCATATGGTTGTAGGTTTAACCATGGGATTAAAGTTGTATTATAGATAACTACTTTCCATTAGTTGAATTCTTTAGCGATTAATTGGGCCTTGAACCAATCAATCAAGCCATTCGATTTGTGCTTAATTTGACAAACCCATTTGTAGACAATGAGATTGATGCCTAGTTTAGGAGGAGTGAGCACCCAAGTATTGTTACGAAGAAGGGCATTGAATTCATCTTGCATTGTAAAACACCACCAGACATTAGTATTGTATTTGGAGAAACATGAGGGGTTCAATATCATCAAGAGCATATTTGGAGACATGAAGAATCATGGGTTTAAAGATACCGCTTTAAGAACGTGTCTACAGAGGATGGGTGGAGACTGGGAATGGTGGAACACATGGAGTGGGTGGTGAGGTGTGTACAAGATCCATAGGAGAGAGTGAGATATATTGTAATGAATTTGGTGTTGAATCTATAGCAACAATAGCTAGGAAAAGATAAAGAACCATCTCGCGAATACCACCAAGTAATGAAATAGATTTAAAGCTTAATGTATATGGTAGAGGTAAGGCCAACAGTGTAGCATCAACAACCAAGAATACGTGTGCCTAGTGGATGAAGGCAATGGTAATAGTGTATCCCTAGAATAGACAAGGCAGATAATGGTACTACAACTTAATGGTATTGTAAGGTCACATGAGGGGAAAACACTAAGAGCTAAACACTCGAATTATAAAGTAATTTGGTCTAGTTCCAATGAGACACTCCTAAGGTGACTTAAAGCCAATAACATGACTTGTAGTAATCTATTTATTAAAAATACTACTATTGAAAAAGCTTCACACTAGTACTTGGGAGGAATGGAGGCATTGGTAAGGAATGTTAAACCGATCTAAACGATGTGCTTATGTTTTTGTTCCGTTATACCATATGGTTGGGGCATGTGTAGGCATGAGAGCCAATGAGAAATACTATTTGTAATGAAAAAAATGAAAAAGGATTTGAAGGCTTCAAATTCACCCCCTCAACACAATTGAAAGCACTTAATTTTAGCATAATGTAAATTTTCAATTGTAGTTTTGAAAGTAATAAGGACTTTCAAGTCAATTGATTTTCGGTGTAGTGCAAATAACTAAGTAAATCTGTTGAGTGAATTCTCAAAAGTGATATAATAGTGATAACTAGAAGAAGAGTTAATGTCAGGTGTTCCCATACATTTAAATATTCCATGGCTAAACCTATAAGGATTTCTAGCTAAATTTATAAAATGAAATCAGTCCAATCCGAAAAATGATTTCTCACTATTTTAAAATCTGATTTTTTTTTGTCAAACTTGCACTAAAATTAAACTAGATTTCAAACCCAAAATTAAATTTGGAAATAACTTATATAGAATTTACAAATTGTAGCTCCTAGAGTGGTAGTTCATGCCCAAAATCAAACATAGATCATCTTTCCAATCGAAGATGATGTAGCTAAAAAATGGAGGTCAATCCTATAGCACTACTTTAGTCGATTTGCACTCTAACCAATGGAATTCGATGAAGTTTTGTGAACCACTTCTCTTATATTTTTCTTAAAAAGCTCAGTAGAATAATGGTGGAGAGTCAATCCTCTCTAAGGCTGGTTTGAACTAGAGTTTTGAGAGGAAGGGAGAAAAAAAAGAGAACAAGAGAGAGTGTAGAGAATGCATATATAGTTTGGCATATCCCTCTTAACCCTATTTATAGAGCTCTTTCCTAATGGCATTAGGTCTTGATCCAAATTATATTTGGATTAGGAATCAACCCCTCTAATAGAATGGAGATTCACCCATTTTCATACCCATATTCAATTCATATCACATGGCAACTTAAGTTGTTATGTGACTTCATGAACTAGTCTTACTAGTATTGGGCTTAGGCCCATTTCTTTTAGTGATTCACATACATAGGCGTTGCAAGGCTTCTTAGGCCTGATTATTGTATGGCATGAAGCCAACCGAGGTTTTACAAAAGTCCATACAAGTTCAGCCTTTGTCTAGAAAAAGATAATCTGAATTCACTAACTTTTTTCATAAAATAATATAATATAAGTATAATATACTTTGCAAAACTAATTTCAAATACAATTGAAATCCACTATAAGGAGTTTTAGGTTTTCATCAAAGAAAGTGTAATCTTTGATATTCAATTTGCTTGACAAAGAGGCGGATCCTATTATTATGATCACCTACTAAGGTAATATACAAAACTGTTTTAACATACCCAAGTATTAACAATTAAGTGGATCATAATCAAGTCTGGGGTTAAAGTGCAACTTTCACATTTTTTCATTTGTCTCCAAGGTTTAGGGCATAACTACAAATTGATCTAGGTTCAGTGCTTCTCACAAAAACCCACTAATTGTACTTAGGGTATAAACCTAATAATTAAGACAAGCAACTCCAATTTAGCATTACATCAATGTCAACCTTGGTAGGATAAACTATCTAAATTTTTCCAATGACTGAGAACTTTCTAAATTAACACTAGTTTCATGAATTTCTAATTTAAGGAGTAATCACAAAAAATACTAATATGAATATTAAACAATAATGTACTGATATTATCAATACATAAAAGTCAATGTACATCTATATGATTGGAGTTAAGAGCATACACTATCTAATAAGATAATGAATTTTTAAATATTTATGGAACATATAAAATATTCTTCATAATCAAATAATAAGAGAGGAACCAATGTGTGTAATTGTCAAAATCTCCAACATTGATTTGGACCTTTACATTCATTGTGGAATTTTAAGTTTTCAAAGATGAAGTGATATGATTGGTTGCACAAAAGTCTAGATACTAGGCCCACCTAAGAAACAATTGGTAATGGAGGCAATGTAGGTATTTGAAGCTCAAGGTGGTTTTATACGTTCATTGAATTGCTTCTTACAGTAGAGAAAATAGTGCCCTTGAGCTTGACATATCTAATAGTTGCCTTTGTATTTGCTAGGCCTAGAGTTGTTAGTGGTAGGAGACTTCTCCTTGAAGGACTTAGATGAGGATCCAATACAAGGAATTTTGCCCTTTTAGATCATATTGGTTGCAAGGTTGTTAGTTCATGTAAAAAAAATCTATTGCATTCAAGATGCATTTAATAGCTAAGAATTAAGCTTTGTAGTTCACCAAAAGAGGTGGAATCAACATGGGCAAGAATGGTGGCTGATATGCTTCATATTCATGTGTTTGGTTGCAGTGCAATTTTATTTGCACTATACAAATGCATGGGAGTGTAAATGAAGAAAAAAAAACAAATTCTCATTTAATTTTGTTTTGGGTTTTTCTTTATTCTACTTCTTGTCTTAATTTACTTCATTTGTAGTGCAATCAAACAAAATAAACTAAAATTTGAAACAATTACAGGTCAAAATTTATACTCAAATCATTTGCACTAACATAGTTTTGCGTCAGTGCAAATTTATTTGCATTGCAACCAAAGACAACCTTAATAGTTCGATAGAGTAAGTTAGTAGCAAAGATTGGAGCTCTTAAGTTAACCAACTTGCCTACAATAGATTTGATTTGAAGTAAATACTCACCCATAGAAAGTGCTCCTATCTTTAGCCAATGAAGTTCAAAACAAAGTTGAACAATCCTTAAATGTGATCGGGAGGCATAGAGAGTTTCAAGGGTGTTCCAGACTTTTATGAAAGGTGGTACACCCAACAATTTGAGCCATGAGAGCTTTAGTGAGGGATACAATAACCAAATAATGATAAATCGGTTATGGATTAATTTCACAAAAAGAGGTTTCTTGGTGATGTCAAATTCTTTGGAACTTTGGTAGAGCTTTATGTAAGCCATCAATGAACCCTAGGATCCATTTGGATTTCAATATAGTAAGAAACTATAACTTCGATATCATGTAATTGTGCCCATCTAGTTTGATGCTAATCAGTAGAGCATGATTTGCCTAATGGTTTCTCTTGAATTGGATGCTTATCGAGATTGAGAGGTTGTAGTAGAACTATTGTGTGAATTAACAGGTGATATGTGAGAATGTGATGCAAGATCTTCTAGTAGTGGTCAAAGTTATGGCTCTAATACCATGAAACACTCATGAAATTGGATGCAATTGAACACAACCTTAACAACCTGTGTTGGTGTATATTTATATGTGTTTTCAATTATAATAGATAAAGTACAAGAGCAAGTGGGTGTCTTGTACGTACAAGGAATAAAGATATACATAGCAAAGGGATGTGTACAAAATGTTGGAAAGGTTAGAATCCAAATTATGGATAGCCAAACCAGGTTTAATGGCTGGCCTAATTTCAAAAATTTTCTAACCCCACTTGTGAACCAGTTTCCCAGAGATTTTGAAATCTGAAATTTTTAGATTGATCTTGCACTAAACCGGACTATATTTGAAATCGAAATTAAAACTAATTGTACCTGATATGGAATCAAAAAATTGCAGCTCCTAGAGTAGTAATTCATGCCCCAAATCAGTCCCAAAAACCGGCTTCCAACCGAAGACAACGTAGTGAAAGAGAAGCCAATTCAACAACACTATTTTTTACAAAACTGCTATACAACTGCATTGGATCAATTGAGATTTGTGAATCTGATTTCCCCCAGCATTTTTTTCTTGCAAAAACAAAGGAAAACTGATAAAAATCAATTCTTTCAATGGGTAGTTCGTGATAGGGTTTCTAGGAGAGAAGAGAAAAGAGGAGAGAACAAGTTCTATTTGCCCTTTTCCTCTTAACCCTCTTATATGGGGTACTCTCCTAATCTAATTAGGTGATTATTCAAATCTGATTTAGATCTACACTCTTTTAAGAGATAAGAATTATCCTCTTAAGAGGATAGGTGTTCCATACCCAGAACCATGCCCAATTTCAACCAAAATCACAGGACAACTTAACTAATCTTATTAGTTATGGGCCTTTGTCCCATTTTCTTCAAAGGCTCATGTCCTTAGGTGTTGCATGGCCACTTTGGGCTTGATATTGTATGGCGTGGGACTTCACAAAGGTCTCACTCAAGTCCATGAGAGTTCGTTAATTCCCCTGAAAAAGGCTAAGCCATATTTACTCCTTAGGGTAGTGAACCCCTGACCCAATCAACATTGATTCAGTTTGGGCCCAACATGTATATCTAAATGATTCTTAGATTCAGCCACCCTATGAAAACCCAAGGATAATGGACTTATGTAAAATAAAACCCATAAGGTAATCAACCTTATAATGGTCTCTTATACTTAACCTCTTGGCCCATAATGATGACAACACTGTGCGACAAGGAAGAACATCTCTCTTGGCTACAAGATGTAGTGTCACACTCTCTATTCGGATGGATCTCGGGATTAAAACCTTTTTCGCAAAATAGTAGTATAACGTATAAATACATTTTGCAAAATCATATTTCAAATATAGTTGAAATCCACTGTCGGCAGTTTAGGTTTCCACTAGAGAGTGTAAACCCTGATATTCACTTTGTTCGACAAAGGGGCCAATCCTATCACTATGATCACTCACTTTGGTAATTTCCCAAACTATCCAACATGCCTAAGTATTTGACTCTTGATAGATGTAATTAGTTGGTACATCAAAGACATCTTAGTCCAACACCTAGTGTAGTACCATAATCAAGTCTGGGGTAAAGTGTAACTTTCTAGTCTTGCCCATCTATCTCCAAGGTGTAGGGCATAACTGAAAATAAGTATAAGTTCAATGCTTTTGAACAACACCTATTGGTCGGGCTTGGGGTCTAATCCTAGCAATTGAGACAAGTTGCTCCAATTGTTTGGCAACACACTAACACGAGTCTCTTAAGCATCCAATTTAAGGGGTAATATACAAAAAAACATACTAATACGAACATGAAACAACAATTTAATTTATTTATTTACAAATAAATGTTTATGTACATCAGTTTGATTGGAGATAAGGGCATACACTATCTAACGGATAACGATATAGAGAGTTTGATCCCAACTTGATCATAATGGTTGGATCATATAAATTGCACGAGCTTATACATGGTAGGTGCATATTTATCTCCAAGAGAGGAACCTACTTTTTAAAATCATAGAATGATAAATGGTGACTTTTCCCTAGCAAGTAAGGTTGATAGAAAGAGAAACTCCTTAAAGGTAATAAAAAGAACATTTTTATTGACAACATGACAAATTATGAACTTTTAAGAATGCCTTAAATGGTTATACCACACATTGATGGAAGTCCTTTCACTAACAAATGCAAAGTGAGTCAATGGACTAGTCCATCTATAGAGGCCTTGCTCATCCATACTGTGAAGCAGTATTTGTCCTGATTGTCTATCCTTTACAAGGAAAAATCCGAGTGAAACTCAAAAACAATTGTGAGAAGAGCCATCAAGATGGAAATATGACTATTTATTATTTTGAGATGACATGGAAAGAAGCCAACTCAAAGGAAACTGATCTTGCTTGATTCAAGCAACTCACCTCTCAATACATAGGAGTTGTAAGACACATGAGAGTCATCCACATAGCCCATGACTCCATGGCTGAGTAGAGCATTCTTAACCTAAATCTCCAAAAGAGGTAGTTCAGTCCAATTAGTTGAATTGCTACAAGAAATAGAGATGATGGTATCATTCCTGGGTTGGGTTAAAGTTTCACTCAAGGTTCAAAGTATTGGAAACGATAAGTATATCAGAAAGACAAATTTAAGAGATGTATCAAGATATGCATGGATATAAACAAAAAATTAAGCTACACATGGAAGCATTATAGATACTCTAACAAATCAAAAAAATATGTCAATAACATGAAATATATGGCTAAAATGAATTATATATATACATAAAAATCACATGTTTTAGTGATTATTATGAAAAAATATATGATAATCAACATACAGAAACATAAGAGTATTCTCTAATAGGGTTATACCTACAAAATATAATCCTAAAAATTATTTAATGAAATACCTTTTTGTAATTTTTTAAACAATTATTTTGTTTTTTATTCCAAAATTTATAACAAAAAATAACTCTACGGATATAATAGGTCATCCATATATTTACAACATAGTAAATATTATGGTTAGATCACACCAAAACTTAGAAAATTTATTTTTTATTCTAAAAATTATAAAAAAAGGAAAAATAAATAATTCACAAGAAATTTCAACAGATCTATGGATATGGTAAATCATCCATTGATTTGAAACATAATAAATATTTATGGTTAATCACATAAAAATAAGAAAAAATAAATATTTTTTATTCCAAAAATTATAAAAGATTTAAAAAATAAATATTTCATATTGAATTTTAATAAATCTATGGATATGGTAGGTCATCCATAGATCCACAATATAATAGATCTTTACATTAGATCATACTACTAGTGAAAAAACTAAATATTTTTATTTCAAAAATAACAAAAAAATAAAAGAATTAATATTTTACAAGAAATTTCAATAGATCTATGGGTATAGTAGATCGTGCATAAATTTATGGCATAATTATTCTTCACGAGCAAATTACATCAACAATCTAAAATTATCTTTATTTGTTATTTTATATGTCTGAATTTTCTTTAAAAAATTACATATATCAATTTAGACTACCAAACAATATAGGATTTTCAACACAAGTATACCTATGTACATATAAGTATTTCCAAGCATCAAAACAGAAAGAGAGAAAAAAACAAACAAAATATTTCAACATATTATCAAATAAATTGAAAGAAATGTACTTTCGCAAATTTGAAAAAGTTGAAAAAACTTTAAAAATCAGGAGTTTTGGAGATGGTTTTGGTGGTATTTTTTTTTTAAAGATCTTGCATCCCAAGAATGTGTGGGGACAACTTTGTGAGTTTGGAAGAGAGAATACTTTTGGAGAGAGTTAGAAGACTTCTTTCTCAAAGATTTTTAATTATTTTACAGCTATAATATTGTATCAACATGACAAAAAGATAGGATACAAAAGATTTTGTAGTGTTTCCCATGCCAACCCCTCAAAGATACCATACATTGCGAAACTTTGAACCTTGGCTTCATTATGTTGAGTTGTTTTAAAAATAAATTGAGCAAGGTATATCAACTCAGCATTTTATTGTTTGGGCTTTGTTTGGATACATCATATAAACGTTTAGAGAAAGAGAGATAAGGTGTACTTTGTATTGAACAAAATGTGTCTCTCTTGATAAACATCCAGGTAAATGCGTTACCCTTTCTTCCTTGTTGTTTCTCGACAGAGAAGGATATTCAGCATGAGACTTTGATGTTGTATTTATATTAAGAATTGATCGATATTTCAGTAAGATTGAAGAATGATTGTGTATTGCTGCAATTCCTTACTAAAACGCATCACCCTTTCTTCTTTGAAGGCATTTCAGAAAAAGTACTCCACTATGATATCTGAAGTGTCTGAACAAATTTTGGCGATTTCTGAAAATCAAGTGTTGGATGGAATTGAAAATAAATATTTTGGACATCAAACATGTTTGGACCCTTCTGTACAGCCTTCGTAGCATATACTTTGTTGTTGGAATAGGTTCTGCTTCTGCTCTCCTTGTTTATTTTATTTGCTTATGGCGACGTAAATGTGAGGATAATGATCAAAATGGACAACCCCATTTGGCTACAACCCAGGAGATTGCACATCATGAACACGATGGACAACCACAGCTGACTGTACATCATGACGGAAATACACGAGAAATCTCCATAAAATGGTCATGCCATTGTCCTAATCGTCGCTGCCATCTCCTACAAACCAATGTTGTATGACATCGAATGCGATGAAGGAAGGGATATTGAAAGGAAATATAAACCTGCATTTCGATTTTAAAATTAATGTAAATTAGAATATTTACTCTATGGAAATATAGCATATTTTAAATTCATATATTTTCTTTTTGTTATATATGATGTTTATTTACAAAGTTATATTTAATTAGTAATTATTATTTTTCATTATTTATGGATTGCATTGGCCTGATTCCCATTACTTATTTATCTATATATGCTAATCCTTAATTAATTTTATTTAAATAATCTAATTAAGTTAATATATTAATTAATCTAAGTTACTTGAGCTAAATGAATATAATTAAACTAACACTAATTCTTTCTCCCCTCTCATTTAATCGATCGATTAATTTAAGTTAAATTAATTAGCTAAGATAAATTAGTTTAATTAAGATAGATTATGAATTCAATTAAACTACATTGTCCACGCGAGAGTGGTTGAGAGGCCTCTCAAAATCCAAAATTTATATAAACTGACCAACTTTGGTTAGTGGTCACTACACAAGCATCACGTACCTCAACGTCGGACCCAATAAACCAAATGGTCCTACGGTGTACGGCACCTTTAATTTAAGCACCCGTTTCACGAAACCAGATGCTCTTTACAGTAGGGGTGAACATTATCGGTTATCGAATCGAAAATTTCGGTTTTGGTTAAATTCGTTTTGATTTTTTTAGTTTTTGAGAAATTTGGTTCGATTAATTTGGTTTTTAATAATTTCGATTTTCGGTTTTAATTTTTAAATTGAAAATTTTGGTTTACTGAAAAAACTAAATTAGCTAAATTTCATTATATAATATATAATATTGTATATATATAATATGCTATATATCTATAAATTAATATATTATATATAATCTATTACAATGAAATTAAATTTTATAATAATATATATTATAGGTTATATTATATAATATAACTAAATTCAGTTTTTAACAGAAATAACCGAAAACCGAACCAAAAATTTTGGTTCAGTTATTTCGGTTTTATTGAAAATTGGTTTCGATTTCGGTTTTCATTTTAATATTTTAGTTTTAAAAAATTTGGTTTATTCAGTTCAGTTTTTAACCAAATAAACCGAATGCTCACCCCTACCTTACACGGCGCTCTTCACATCTACCGTGCATAAGGAACATCTATCATGAATAATAATTCATAAATATGAAAAATATTTTCGATATATGGTAGTCATGGCTTAAAGTATCGATATGCCCCGGTGTATCGGTACTAAAAATATTCACTCAATGGATTTTCTTTTAGTATTTTTGTAATTTGATTTTTAAAGATGTTTTCTAATTTTTTTATTGAAATAAGTGAGGGTCTCGAAACACCTGTAAATAGATGTACCGAGATCAAAAGATATGATACGATACGCCGGATATGGGGCATATCGTATCGATATTTTGAACCATGATGGTAGGATGTACTTGTAATATTGGTGTGAGGTATATGGGTTAACCCAACTATAGAGTATAAACAGTTTATGGGTTGACCCAACTTTGGGTCCATCACCTTTTTGCTTTTGCTGGCATTGAAACTTGAAGGCTTCATTTAGAAGGACTACAAATACAAATATGTAGAGTGCAAAACCTTATATTTTGTATTATTTTATTCATATTTGTATTTGTACCCCTATTGTTTTAGTATTATCTTAAAGTATTTTTATTATTTCTGACAATTGACACACAATTCCCTTCTTGTTAGGTCTCGTGCAGTTTATATTTTACACGTGACTTCTTATATTTGATTTAATTTTAAAAGAAAATTTCCAATAGGTACTCTGTACTTTAGGCCAAGTGCCAATTTAATATCCAAACTTTAAAATACGACAATCTAATACCCGAATTTTTGAAATGCGACAATTTGGTAATTATCATTAATGGATCGTGAGTTATGAATGGCGACATATCGATTACCTCTGAATTTCCGGTGAAGGTGTTTGACATAGATTGCTAGCTTCCCATCTACCTTTATCTCCATTTCTCGGTTGAACCCACCAACACAACTGTTAGTATTGGTACTGCTGCTACTGTTGTTAAATTCTATGGAGATCTCATGAAGCCTTCCTTTCTCATGAAATTTTACTCTTCAGGTGAATTTTCTTCTTGCCAAATATATGCTCCTTTGATACCAAGCTGGGCTCAATTAGTGCTAGTCGGCACCCTGTCTTTCTGTAGGCATCTTTTCTTAGATCACTGAGAAGTAATACAGCCTCATTTTTGCAGGCAACGGCCATATAGTATTCGGACTGCGGCTCAGTCTCTCCATTGAACTTGACGGTGTTCAGGTTAGGGCACTAACCTCTGCCCCTTAAGTACTCAAATGATGTTTCTTTATTTTTTTTTCCCCACAAATTTGCTTGCTCTTTCTCCCAGGTGTTCCCAATCAGTCTTTCAATCTCTGAACCTTATTGGTTGAAGACTATTATAATTCTTCTGCCAAATGGCTCAGCACACAGCCCCAGGAAGCAGATGCCACAACTAGGTGTGTCAATTGGACTGGATTTGGTCCAATGCGGTCCAGTCCAGTGTGAGTTCATTACAAATGGATCTGGTCCAATCCAGTCCAATGAATATTTTGGACCATATTGGACCGGTCTAGAGACTATTCAATTTGTTCAAATTCCTGTTAATTTAGATTGGTTTCAACTCAAACCTGATCCACTGACACCTATGTTCTTATCTTCTATCATTGGATCAGATATTGGCTCAATCCAATATAAATTCATTATGGACGGACCAGATCCAATCCAATATGTTATATTGGTCCATCCAGTCTGTCCAAATTTAATGTCTTATTGGTCCGTCCAATCTGTCCAAATGAATTTTGATTTAGATGGAGTCCAACCCAAAATCGGTCTATTGACACCCCTAACCTACAAAATCATGCCCTTGCTGTTGAACACTTTAGATGGTCAAGATGCAGTCAGAGAAACTAAAATCCCTTGGAAGCGCCATAACCACCCTGACACCCTTTCAATTGCTTCTATTTTGGTTTTGAACACCTCTTTGATGCAGATGGAAGCCTGGCCTTCCAAAACTAATCTTTGAACACCTCTTCTAACTTGAACATAGTCAGCGTGTATATCCCTCCCTAGACCATTAGTACTCAGGTTAGGGTCAGATATGTAGGCCTCGTAAATTGAGACAGCAACCTGCACAAGCTGTCAAACACAGGCTTTCTTCAGTGTTAAATAGCTGCATTCACAATATCAAACCTACTATTGCTATTTGAAATCAAATCTCAATGAAGGCATTCAGTTTAAATTTCTTAGAGATATTGATCTATTATTATAAGAACGTATTGATTCATTTGTTTTTGGTCAACAGAATTAACAATATGGCTTTAAATAAAACGGATTGGTGAAATAAGATTCATGTAACTGATTTTATATAGTTGGGGTAAGGCATGGATGGTTTAAAAGGTTCCATCAGTCTGATCCCTAGGTGACCTCCAAAGACTTTACAGAAGCATTGTGCATTCATTTTGGCCCAATAAGGTTTGAAAATAATGATAAGATCCTATCCAAGTTTAAATAGATAGGCTCAATCAAGGACTACATGTTGAAAGTTAACAACTAGAGTCTAAGGGTAGTAAGAGAAGACACTTTTGGGTTCTTTTGTAGGTAGTCTCAAGGATGACATTAGGGTTGAAGTGAAGCCATGCAACCCACCACAGCTATGGTTGTTGTAGGGTTGGCCCACCATTTTTCAAGAAAAGCAAAACAAACTAAACAAGATGGGCTGACCCAATAGGCCTGTCCTTAAGAACCCTCCCTTGCAGGTAAAACCACTATAATAAAGACTCTCAACTCAACTGGCCCAAAATGTGGTACCCATGAAGAGTTTGACCTGGATCGAGATGCAAGCCCATCATGAGAATGAAGTTAAGGTTTAGACACTACTCTAAGGCCCGACAAGCCTTCTTGTTGTATACTAAAGAACCAAAGGAAGAACCTGGTAGTAATTGACCAAATAACCTAAGAAGAACTAAACCAATTGACAAGCCTTGAAGCTCCAAAAATCTTGTTATAGATCCTTATTGGGCTCGAAACCACCCAAGCCATGAGAGTTGACGGTGATTTACAAAGTTGGAATGTAACTATCTTGATTGATCGTTGGAGTTCACTAAACTTCATAGCCCATGACTTAGAAAAATGGGTGGGACCGATTATACATCAAGGTCCATGTGGCAAATAGAAATAAGCTACCATGTAAGGCAGACACACACTGTGAACTTATATCCCCTTTAATTCAATAGAACTAACATTGTTTTGGGGGTTATCTAGCTAAGGCAATTGAGCCTAGTTTTATGTGACTGGGCTAGGGTGACCATGGATTTTAAGCTAGGCAATCAATGGAAGTGTATCATGGGCTAAGGGCAGGCCCAACCAGCCTGATTCCTTATATACCTTGTTAAAATTCTATTGATAATACAACTAGCCAGTACTCATGAGAAGAAACCCACACCAGATCAATTGTGACCAAAAGTGACGAGTGTGAGCTGAACCTCGAGGCCCAAGAAGCTCTCCAAAAGTTGTCATAACAATATAAAGATATTTTCCAAGACTCAAGTGGGCTCCTTCAAGAGCCTAAGACCTTTACATTTCCATCCTCCCTAGGGCCTTACCAGCCAATGTTAGGCCTTATAGGTACTCCCATTACTAGAAACAAGGGAAATGTTGGAAAAGAAAATCATTCAACCTAAAACTAACTCATACTCCTCACCAGCCTTGTTCATCAAAAAAAGGATGGAAGTTGGAGATTTTGTATGGATTATAAGGCCCTTAATCACATCAATGTCGAGGATAGTTTTCTCATATCCATTATAGATGAGTTATTAGATGAAGTAAAGGCAACTATAGTGTTCTCCAAGGGCGTTATGCCTAAAGCAACTTTTAGAACTCATGAAGGGCATTATGAGCATTATGAGTTCTTTGTCATGCCATGTGGCACGATTAGTGACCTGTCATCCCTTCTAAGCCCTTATGAACAAGGTGTCTAGGCCCTACTTAAGAAAGTTCATATTGATTTTCTTTGATGACATTTTGGTCTATAGTTCCAATTGGGAGACTCACTTACAACACCTCAAGTAGGCCTTGGGTCTCTTACAAGCCCATTAGTAGTGTATGCCAATGCCTCTAAGTGTACTTTTGGAAAAAATTAAGGCCAATACCTTGGCCACATTGTTATGGTTGGAAAAGTTATGGCCAATCTAGAGAAATTTTCTCAAGTTAACAGGGTACAACTAGAGGTTTATCAAAAGGTTATGGGGGTAATGGTTAAACATCTAGGACTACTCAGCTTAGTTAGCCTTTGATCAATTGAAAAGGGCTGTAACTTCACTTGCGCTTGCCTTATCCGATATTAATGACTTCGTGACTAAATGTGATGCTTGGGTGGTTGGATGTATTGGGAAATCCTTACCTTATCTTCATCTATGTATCTTTAGTTAGTTGTAGTTTCTTAGGGTCTTTGCCTAATTGTAATTTACTGCTACAACTGAATCTCCTAAATTGTATATATACGAGTGTATCTTGCATAATAAAACACACGGAATTCTTCACAAAGATTTCTTTCATGGTATCAGAGCCATGAGAGGGCGCCGGCAGAGTCCAAACTTTGCACTCTAATTTCCAGTTTGACATTTCGTGTTCCGCAGTCCTCACTACGGCGCTTCCAGAAACAGAATCTAGGTTGAGAGTTAAGACTTTCATCGAAAATAGAAAGAAGAGAAGATTCTTCGTCTTCCTCAGTCCTCACTACAGTGCTTCCAGAAACCAGAATCCAGACTTGAGACTTCCATCGAAAATAGAAAGAAGAAAAGACCCTTCGGCTTCCTCATTCCTCACTATGGCACTGTAGCTCATCCCCTCCATTCGAACCCAACCCAGAAGAGCGGCGGCGAAGCTACTGTTCCTCTTCTCTCCCTGTTCGAGCGGAACCAGCGGCAAGGAAGCTACTGTTCCTCTTTTCTCCCTGTTCGAACGGAACCAGCGACGCTGAAACTGTTCATTCTCTTCTCTCCCTGTTCAGTGGAACCAGCAGTAGCGAACCAGAGCTGTTCGGTTCTCTTCTCTCCCTGTTCGAGCGGAACCTGCTTCAGCAGACCAGACTCCAGAGAGGCAGAGATCGAGAATCCTACCCAAGGCTGCAACCGGCGGTTCCGAGTTCCGACTTTCGTAGTTCAGGCAAGAACTCTGCACTCAAGCAGAGTTCTTCCAGCGGAACTGTTCATTCTCTTCTCTCCCTGTTCGAACGGAACCAGCGGCGGCGAAACTGTTCATTCTCTTCTCTCCCTGTTCAGCGGAACCAGCAGCGGCGAACCAGAGCTATTCGGTTCTCTTCTCTCCCTGTTCGAGCGGAACCAGCTTCAGCAGACCAGACTCCAGAGAGGCAGAGATCGAGAATCCTACCCAAGGCTGCAACCAGCGGTTCCGAGTTCCGACTTTCGTAGTTCAGGCAAGAACTCTGCACTCAAGCAGAGTTCTTCCAGCGGAACTGTTCATTCTCTTATCTCCCTGTTCAGCGGAACCAGCAGCGGGGAACCAGAGCTGTTCGGTTCTCTTCTCTCCCTGTTCGAGCGGAACCAGCTTCAGCAGACCAGACTCCAGAGAGGCAGAGATCAAGAATCCTACCCAAGGCTGCAACCGGCGGTTCCGAGTTCCGACTTTCGCAGTTCAGGCAAGAACTCTGCACTCAAGCAGAGTTCTTCGGTTCTTCTTCTTCTACAGTCTTCTTCCAACAACGGCGAATTCCAACAGCGGCGAAGTTTTCTTCTACAGTCTTCTTCCAACAACGGCGATACCGAATTCCCTTTCGGAATAGTGCATAACACTATCAGGAGCCGAAGCTCCAAGTTCATTCCTGCCAGTCGACGATTCAGACGACAATCAAAGACTGCTGTGTTTCTTACTATTTCTCACTGATCGGTACCATGGCTGCCAATAACCACCGGAACGGTGAGAGCTCAAGTAAGTCGGAATGGTGGGGAGACAGACCCCGCGGTATGTCGTCCGGGAAGGGAGCAGGTCGTGGGCGAAGTGTTTCGAGCATGAGTGTCGGCGGACGTGGACGAGGGAACAATGTAAGAGCAAACGCTGCCCAGGTTGCGACGAGTGAGACTGGAGGACAGAAGGATGGAACCACGAATGATCATGATCGTAGCGGATACCTTGGGCTGAGTGGAGAACAATGGACAACACTTCTTAATATTTTGAACTCTCACAAATCTGGTGGAATGGAAAGACTTTCTGGTAAGACAAATTCTACTAATTGGATAATTGATTCCGGGGCATCGCACCCTGGAGAAATTGATTTATTGATGAATGTACGGAATATTACACCGTGTCCGGTGGGACTTCCCAATGGGAAGCAAACCACTGTAGTGAAGGAAGGGACTTTACATTTGGGTGGAAATATTTATTTACATCATGTGCTTTTTGTACCAAGAATGAATTGCACCCTAATTTCTGTAGCAAAATTATTGCAAAAGATAAATTGTACTGTCACTTTTACTGACAAGCTGTGTGTGATACAGGACCAAACCTCGAGGATTCTGATTGGAGCGGGTGAGCAATGTGATGGGGTCTATCATTTTGGAGGAGCAGCACCGGTTCGGGCGAATAGAACAAGAGGTATGGATGAATGGGAGTTATGGCATCGCAAATTAGGGCATCCGTCTAAATAGATATTATCTTTTCTTCCTAAAGTAGATAAATTAAATAGTAGAATTGAAGGAGATAAGCCATGTGATGTTTGTTACAGAGCAAAACAAACACAAAAATTTTTCCTGAAAGTAAACATAAAGCTGATAATTGTTTCTCTCTAATTCATTGTGATACATGGGGCGCCTATAAAGTACCTGCCTCTTGTGGTGTAGTTTACTTTCTAACCATTGTTGATGATTATTCTCGTGCTGTGTGGGTTTACTTGTTACTGGAAAAAAAGTGAAATAGCACATATTATTGAGAAATTTTGTGCTATGGCAGAACGTCAATTTAGCAAGCAAGTCAGGACTGTTCGAAGTGATAATGGAACAAAATTTAAAATCTTGAAATCATACTTTGAGACTCATGGTATTCTGCATCAAACTTCGTGTGTTGGGACACCGCAACAAAACGATCGGGTTGAGAAAAAACACAGGCATATCTTGAATGTTGCGAGAGCATTGAGATTTCAAGCAGGCTTGCCCATTGGTTTTTGGGGGGAGTGTGTCTTAACCGCCAAATACTTGATAAATAGGACACCTTCTTCTATACTTGGCGTGAAGACTCCGTATGAGGTACTGTTCGGGATGCCACCTCAATACGAGCAAATGAGAGTATTTGGCTGTCTCTGCTATGCTCATTGGAGTCCTCGAGACAAGGATAAGTTCGGAGAAAGGAGTAGAAAGTGTGTTTTTGTAGGTTATCCCTATGGAAAGAAAGGTTGGCACATATATGATGTTGAAAGAGGTGAATATTTTGTCTCCCGTGATGTAGTCTTCCATGAGAATGTATTTCCATATGCCGCTAATCTAAAAGCAACTCTGGAAGACAATCTTGGCCCAGCCATTGCACTAGTTGATACCGTGGTTGATGATGATGTTTTTCATAGCCACAGAGGAAATAAAGATAGGGGGAGTGATACAGACGATATTTGTGGTAGGGGGAGCTTTGAAAATAATGATGATGGTAGAGAGAAGGAGCAAGGAGATGGAGAGAGTTTGCATGAAGTAGAAATCAATGGTGGTGAAGACACTAGAAGAGCAACTTGGTAGGGGACATCGACATCGCACGCCGTCTATTCTGTTAAAGCCCTACGTAACCTACACTGCTCGGTGTTTGAAAGACTCCATTCACACTCAAGCCCGCTCTGAATCAAAGTCATCAGGTATGACTCCCTATCCCATAGCAAATTATGTGACATGTATTAACTTCTCTGCTAGACATCAAGCTTTCTTAGCTACAGTCACTGCAGGAGCCGAGCTCACCAACTTTTCTGAGGCAATGAAAAGAGAGAAATGGAGAGAAGCTATGAGAAAGAAAATCTAGATCAGTATCGGCGACTAGTAGGGCGGTTGATATACTTAACCATCACATGACCTGAACTGTGTTATTGTGTTCATATCCTAGCTCAGTTCATGCAGAGTCCACGGCAAGAACATTAGGAGGCAGCTCTACGAGTAGTGCGATATATGAAGGGATATCCTAGACAAGGTATATTATTACGTTCCGATAGCAATCTGCGTCTGTATGCTTCTTGCGACTTTGATTGGGAAAGTTGCCCATTGACACAACGTTCGTTGACCGGCTATTTTGTTCTACTAGGGCAGTCACCGGTTTCTTGGAAAATGAAAAAACAACATACTGTGTCACGCTCCTCGGCAGAAGCAGAATATCGTTCAATGGCTGCGACAAGCTGTGAGTTGAAGTGGATGAAGAAACTCTTTTTGTCCTTGGGAGTGGTGCATGATGAACCTGCGCGATTGTATTGCGATAATCAGGCGGCTCTGGATATAGCCGCAAATCCAGTGTTTCACGAGAGAAGAAGGCATATTGAAATTAACTGCCATTTTGTTCGCGATGAGCTACGGCATGGAAATATTGTTACTTGTCATGTTCGAACCACAGAGCAGTTGGTTGACATCTTGACGAAGGCTCTTGGAAAAGAAAAATTCGCATGTTTTTTCCTCGACAAATTGAGCATTCAAAATCTTCATGCACCAATTTAAGGGGGAGTATTGGGAAATCCTTATCTTATCTTCATCCATGTATCCTTAGCTAGTTCTAGTTCCCTAGGGTCTTTGGCTAGTTGTAGTTTCCTGCTACAACTGAATCTCCTAAATTGTATATATACGAGTGTATCTTGCATAATAAAACACACAGAATTCTCCAAGAATATTTCTTTCAGGGTGGGTGGGATATGTATTGATGTAGGAGGGGAAGCCACTATCTTAATTCAATAAGTCCTTATCAAAATAGATTGGGCCCACTTATGAGGTGTTAATAGCTTTAATCTCACCCGTACAAAAATGACGGGGATATCTATTGGGCTATAGGTTCTCTATATGAGCCAACCACATAAATACTAGAACAAGAGGTGCACACCCAAAACCAAAACAAAAATGGATTTGCATTTTATTAGGCTTCAACTATGTAATAGAATACAATCAAGTAATGGATGTTTTATTGATAGTCCGAGAGTTAGCCCACAGAGGAGTGTTTTGGCCCACTTATTCCTTATTGGATTAGATCAAGACCAAAGCCCATGCGAACCAATTCTTTGCCGCATTAGAGAGAAGTTTGAATTGGATCCAACTTCGACCTCGATTATGAAGTGAGAGGATCAACTCTATTTCTGGAATACTTAGACTCTTTAACAACACACCAAAAGGGGGCCTTTCAGATATGATTCAAACTTATTGTTTGACTCTTATCTCACTATTATTGGTTAACAATAAAGAAGGTTGTAGTAGAATATGTCTACCAATGTCTGGAATACTAGAGACAGAAATATGAAGTTTAGTCGTTCATAGATTTTGTTACTAGGGGTCAGTTTGGAAGGAGTACAAATACAAACATGTAGAATGCAAAATTGTACTTTGTATTATTTTGTATGTATTTGCACTGTATATATTTGTATTCATATTCTTTCCAAACTGAGCCAGGCTTCTCATCTTCTCAGATAAATCAATAATAATGTTTGTTGTAGATCATCTAACAAAGTATGGGCATTTCTCAGCCCTTCCTCATCCCTATAGCACAACGTGGTGGCTGAAGTTTTTGTTAAAGTCATTGCAAAGTTTTATGGAACTTCCAAGAGGATCACATCAAATTAAGATCCCATGTTTCTCCACTAGTTATCACTTGCAAACTAACGACCAAAAACAGATCATCAATGGGAATGACACCCTTTAATGCTTTATACAAGCGGGATCCCACGGCCATCCTGCAATATAAGCGAGGTTCAATGGTTGTAGCTTCAATTGATGACTACCTCGCCACTCATGATATGACCTTGAAATCCCTGAAAGACCACCTTCTATGACCCTAGCAACTCATGAAGTATACAAGTTGGGAACCTAGTCTACCTGAAGCTTCAACCATATAGGCAAGCTACCATCGCCCAACGGGTGTGGCACAGTCTCTCTCCTCTTTTTTATGGTCCCTTCCCCATTTCAGAGAAAGTAGGGGTCATGGCTTATTGCCTCCAACTTCCTAAAGCTAGGCTCACAACTTCATCCGGTGTCTCATATGTCACAACTCAAGAATCACCTAAGCCCAATAGTGTTGGCAACCCCCACCTTACTTCCCATCACTGAAGGAGACTTACAACTCAACCCATAGTAGATGTTGGACTACCAATGAATCAAAGATGGTAGAAAAAAATAGTGAAAGAAGCTCCAGTAAAATGGAATGGGCTTCCTTCAAAAGATGCCACATGGGAACTCTGCTCTACCCTTTACACCACTTTCCCCAATTTGACATTGAGGACAAGGTTCAACCTAAATAGAAAGGATGTGAGAGGACAGTTGTCCAACCCAATGAAGGCCTTAAGCCACATGCTCTAGAGTCCACACCTGCACACCAGCTACAAATCAGCCCATCATTCCTGGAATTTATTCTACAAGGCCCCATGGCTACATAACTTGTTAGGATCCATTAGAGAGAATATTCGAACATGTATCTATTGATTTGCACCATTTTTCCCAGGCTTCTATATAATGACCTATCCTAAATAATAGAGGGCATCCATTTCATCAATTAAGTCTGCCCCATTTTTTTTTAAGTTCTAGAGCCAGAAATATGTAGTTCCAATATTCTAAATATCACAAGATTTTGAAAACATACATTTCTGATGTTTTTAACCACCACTTTTTTTTGTTTTTTTTGGCATTAATTTAGTAATTTCTCACATGAAAACCAATAAATTTTGAAATCTAGTATTTTGGAACACACCACACCACAGTAGACTACTAGCAAGGCTGTAGTAACTGGTGAGTTGTAGAACCCATGGCTTTGGACATACCACGGTGGGGCCAATGGTTTGAAACTCACCACACCTATTTGAGACCACAATAGAAAACACTCCCTTTTTGGAAAAGTTCTGTATTATCAAAAGGCAAAATAAGACTTAAGTCACATGATTGTTAATGTTCCTAATATATATATATATATATATATATATATATTAAAGGAAGGTCTTCAGGCCATAGTCCTCCACTATTTAGACACGTGGTAACCTCAACTCTATAGAAAAAGCATCTCAGAAGTTGGTTGTTCACATTTTCAAAATGAAAACCCTATTTTCATATATACAAATTGCTTTTAACTACATTTAAGATTTTGAATTCAGACATATGGCATTCTAAGACATATATCATACATTCAATAATAGTTCTTTAAAAATACATGAGAAGTGGGAAGTTCCTATTCTCATCCATTCCTAAAAAAATGCAGGAAATGTAGAAATAGTTATCCACAACCACTTCTGCCTAGAACCACTTCAAATATAAATATAAAATAATTATTAGACAAATAGTGAAACTCAAACAAAATCTCTTAAAAAAAGTTCAAATAAAATAATATTACTATAAAAACAAAAAAAAAAGAGTAAAAACCAAAATAATACATGTGACTGCCCCATAATAGGGTCACATACTAGATAAAATACAGTAAAATCTCTTAAATCAAATAAAAATCTATCAAAACAACAAATGAAAAACCTAACGTAAATTTTTATATAAATGATTTAAAAAAAATGAAAATTTAAAATATTTGCCCCGTACTAAGTACACGAGTCATGACTAATAGAGGGCATGTTTATGCCCAATTGGGTCATCCAAGTTTATTTGAAAAACTCAGGGTATGTTAAGTCTTTTACCCAACTATGGATATATATTTTCTAATGAGTGTGATTGCTCTGCTTCAACACCAACAATTCAATACTATTTGTGCATCAGCCCTATGGGCGTAGATATTGTTGTTCGGAAAACCTATTGGATGAGCTTTTATTGCTTTTGCATGGGTGATACTTCTCCAACTCTTTTCTACTCGATGGGCTATGTATTAGAACTTGTTATAGCCTCCACTTTAGTATTTCCATTATTCCATATTTTCCCTTGCCACTTGACCTTTTTTATCTGTCTCCCTCCTAGGCAATACAATATATTCTCCAATTAAACAAAACCTCAAGTCTTGAATGCTATTGTCTGTTGGACAAACTCCAATACAGAGTTGGGTAAAGGGCCAACACGGTCTGTGGCATTAAACACATTGCCATTCTAGTGGATTCATTAGTTCATGGATGACCGCAATTGACCATAGTTGGTAAGATCATGCGATGAAGCTCCTTATTTGACCCAATTAGGAGACTCTTTTCACACACGTATTGACATCAGATGAATTGTTTTACCTTTTCTGTGGACACCATTGGGCTTTCTTTTCAAAGTTTTATAAGATGATGTATTTCCTCTTTCGTTTTGTTTTTGGCTCTTGGAAAGCCGAACATACCAAATTTCACCTTCTTACTCTTTTGACTTAGTTTTTAATTGTGCATTTACACGTCCTGGCCCCATCCGCGTGTTTGGCTTGTGTCCGTGACAGAGGAGATTTGGATAGGTCACGTTGGTGGAAGGGGTTGAGAAGCAGTAAATAATAGGTCCAAGAAGAAGAGGAAACAAAAAACAGGAAGCCAAACAAGACGTAATGGAAGCATGCAAGCCAACAAAGTAAACATCGATATCCTGAACAGACTCCTATATAGTAGTATCTTGCCCACCTTCTCCTTGATAAAGTTGTTCCTCCAAGCAAACAATTTTGGTGTATCTAGGCCTCCAACCAATCTCTATTCCAAGAGCATAAAAACTAATACTGTTTAACTAGCACCTAACAAAAAAAAAAAAAAAAATACACATCTTGGTCATTCTTGACCAACACCATGGATGTATAATTTAATTAATATTACTTTTTGCATTGTTCCCCCATTTTCATCATTTATAATATGGAAATCAAATCAATGTTCTCTTGAGATTAGATATGTTCTATACCGTATTACTTGATGCAAGCCCTGTTGATGTTCACTTGGTAACTTTTGGCTCGAGATGGAATTCCAGTGTACACAGTAGAAGCCAAAATTGAAACTAACAACTAAAAAGATGATAATGAACTAATTATTATAAAGCTAAAATGGGGTTCCATTACACAGAGGCTACAAAATGTTGAAGTTATTTGCAGATGCTTCCAGTGGTAATAAAGCCCATATTGAAGCCAGTAAGGATGATGGCAATGGGAAAATTGATGCTATCCATGCTGTTAATAAGCATGGATTGTGATGAAGCAACTGCCAAAGCTGTTGAATCCTTAGTAGCCATAGAGAAAACAGCCTACACAACTTCAAACAAACCTTCTACTGTATATAGCACTCATATAATCTGTAAGAAACACTTTAGAGGTTCTGCAAGTCAAGATTCTTGCTGTCGTGCACAGGAGGAAGTTTATATGCCAGACCAGAATACACCCTCAGATACCCACCAGTGGCTAGAGAAGACCCCAAGAGATCAGAATCAATAGAAAAAATTTCAGTCGATGGAGTATATGAACAAATTTGAAGATTTGAAATTTCAGTGTATTCAAATCTGGACCAAGGGCTAAAATAATGAACCAAATGGTTGTTCATTGTTTTTATGATGTGGATGAAGCCTTCAAAATAGCCTTGAAAATAGAAAAGAGCATGCAACGGCCTCCTATTGAGAAATTTCCTTTGTCTAAAACCATGAGGCCAAAACGTCCATATGACGCTACTAATCAGATAAATGGCTTTAGACTTGATGATCCATATGATCCTAAAGGCAAGGCACCTATTATAGATGGTCAACCCAAGGGAGATAAGAGGCCATTTTGTTTTTGATGCCAAGGACATGGTTATATGGCTTGTTAGTGTCCAACAAGAAAGGCTTTGAATGTGGGTATTAAGAAATATGAAGAAAGGCCTGAACCACAAGCCCATGATCCACAAGATTATGGATATGACTCACCTAAGGAAGATGATTTTGGAAACCTTTTCTTAGATTGTTATCAGTTAAAATTTTTCATTAATATAAGCAATAGTGTACAAAAATATAATGAAAGGCGTAAGATTATCCCAAAAAAATACAGATTCATAAATGAGCCCAGTACAAATGTTCCCTATCAATCCCTTATCTATCTAGAGAATCTATTAGCCCAATTGCTTCCCTTGGAACCCATTGATACATCACTGTTATTCCCCTCAGAAACCTTGAAATTTTTCATAATCCCTTTCTCGTACACCCATGTTGCTTTCTTTACATCCTTTAGCCAACTAATCGGCTAGCCTTTCCATGTTTAGCTTTCTTGCTATTTGAGCCTCACACAGGACAGCAAGCAGTTCAGCTCTAATAAAATCCCCTAAACCAATAGGACCTGAATAAATGGCTGATATATTCCCTTCTCTCTAAAAACTCTCCCAATGCCAGAAGCACGTGGGTTACAGTTGCTAATGAACAAAGAAAGCTTCTCTATAGAATTTGGCGTATTGCCCAGTTGGGTGTGTGATTTCCTAGGGTTTTCATCTTATTCCAATCCCTTCCCTTCTCTTCTTTCTTTATTAGCTCTTTGTTTTTGTGTTACACATCTGGACCTAAGTTCAGTTGCAAGAATAGTGCTGAATCACAAAGATCTTGCATCAAGATGCTTTTAGGCTGCAATTGGTATAACCTATACCTCCAGTACCAATCAGCCAGCTACAAAAGAATAGAGGCTAGATCAGCTAGATCAGCTATACCTTCAGGTCAGATTGAGGGCATTTCTTGAAATCAAAAACCAAAAAAGGAAAGATTATGTCCATTAAACATGAAGGAACAATTAAGAGGCTAGATCAGCTACATGCCTGCTCTAACACCATCTAAACCTGCATAGGATTTGAAGAGAAGTGAGGAGGGAAAAGAGAAAAGTTCGGAGCCGAAAAATCTATGGCTGGGAGTGCCTATATTATTATTTAGGGTAAAAGCCACGCCTCCCCTATCAAATGCTTTAACTATTTTGTCTATAGAGGAGTTAAAATGACAAATATACCCTGGACAAAAAGTGAACCCAATGTGAACACAACACAACCTGGTTTGAGTTTTCTAAACTCTTTTCTTTTTTTTAAGCATGAAAATCCATATGTAAACATATCATATGTGAAATACCATTTACATAGTATTTCTTTGAGAAATAAAATTCCCAACAGAGACCACAATTCCTATTGATCCCCCAAAAAAAAAAAAAACAGAGACCACAATACCATGATTGCAAACTTGAGCTATGGTTCAATGTGTCTTGAACCAAAAACAAGAAAAGAAAACATTGAAAAAAGCACTAATTTTTACACAATCAAACCCCATGAATTGCTAATTATATCAACATACTCATTAAGATCCTTGAAATATTCATGCTCAAGTGGATTCTGTGCAATAATTCTTTTTCTTAGATCCAAGTAGAGCGTTTTAGAAGAAGACCAACTCCGTCTGGTTCAAGGTTTGGAACCACAGTTGCAAGATCCTTGGGAGGCCACTTGTTAATGGCAAACTTGAAATCAGGTAATGAGATCACCCCAGGCCATGCTTCTTCATTTGGAGTGCCCAAGTATTTGAAAATATTGAATAATACATAAATCTCAGAGTACCCAGGGAATAAAGGTCTCTAGTTCACCATCTCAGCAAATATGCAACCTACAAATCACAATCATCATGAGTAGGGCAATGACAGGAACCGAGTAGGACCTCTGGCGCCCTAATACCACAGTCTACAAGCTTCAAAGCAAGGGTACAATGATCTGTAAGCAGATTCTAAGGTTTCAAATGTCGGTGAAGAACTCCATGGGAATGGCAATAAGAAACTCCCCAGAATTTAATACAGAAACAGTTAAATTAAATGTGGGTCCTTTGCAAGCTCTGCGCAAGAATCCATGTTCTTCTTTAAGTTGAGGTCCAGATACTCAACAACTAGATACAAGCACTTTTCATTGTGCATTACATCCTGCAACCTGCTATGTTTACTTGCTTCATTTCTTTCGAAAGGAATATTTCTCTTATTGCAGTGCTTGGAACTCCTTCTGTTCCAGTTGGATTGTTTTAGAGGTACAGTTTCATTTGTCAAACTGTCATGAACCTACCATAAGTCCCTTCTCCAATCTTCTCAGCTTTCTCATACTCATCCATACTAACTCATAGACCTAGGATAAGAAATCCTCAGAGCAAGAAAGAATCTTAACTACATATGAAGCATCTAATGCTCCACACCAAAATGTTTGAGTTTTGAAGACCCACTCACACACAATTGAACTTGCAGTAAATGGATGCACATTAACCTTTCAAAGGGCATTTCCTGAAACATCTAGCTCTTCAAACTAACACTCTGGATTTGGGGCAGACATGCCCTAACCTTCCAAAGACCAGTAAAAGGACCAAGCCCGTATTCAAAACCATCTTCTTCAAAGATTTCTTAAAGGTAGGAAAATTTTTTTGGTTTGACTCTACTTCTCATCAATGGAGGTTCATCTTAGCGTTCACATTTGCTGTCAGTGGCACCATCATTGGAGAACTGTGGGGGTTTGTAGCAGAAAGTTCTGGTAACAAGGCCCATGCATATTGTTTCAACACAAGTCTGACATAAAGGGGTAAATTAAATTTTTTTTTGAAAATTTTCAACCATACATGATGTCACATTCTTACGGATCTTGACGGATTATTAACAGAAAGGAGGCCTTTGTCTAATGATGCCACACAAGGGAGGTCCTAGTCCTTTTTGGAAAAGGGAGGGGAGGTTTTAGTATTTATAGGAAATGTCAAGAGAGGTCTAAGTGTTTTACCCTATTATTTATACTAAGGTAAACAAACAGTTTCATAAAAAGTAAAAATGGCAAAAGTACCCCTGTGTCTATAAGTACACATTACAACAAAGGACAAGTTATAGCTTGAAGAGTAATCAATGCTGAATTCATCTCTGTCAATACTTATGTATATTGTCCATTTAAAATCACCATACCCTCTTGACTGCCACTATAAGCACTGAATTATTAAAATAGTAATCAGAACCATTACTGTTCTATACTATAATACTGAAAGAAGCCACAACAGGGCATAATAGGACAACATTCTGCCAGGATTTACTATAAGAAATAAAATAGATTGCCTTCAACTTCCTCCAAAGGTATTAAACAATAAAACTAGATGCTAAAAGTTAGATGAACAAAAGTGATATGCTACAAGGCCGACGACCACTGTAAACATATATGACATTATTAAGATTCTTAAAGCATGGCTGTTTTCTTTCATTCTACACGGACAAAATTCTTCCAATTCAGATTGATAGAAGCAAATGGATTGGCAGCAAAAGTACAGATTAGGAGTCTAGCAAACCTGAAAATATGACAACCTATTCACTCAAAATCCATTATGAGAATTTTAAGACATCAAAGATAGCACCAAAGGGCAGCCAGTTTTGTCAAATGTCAATTATCAATCATGTAGGAACCAACTGAGGATTCTATATTCTCCAAGCAAGGAAAAGGAAAAGAAAGTGTAAAGCAGCATGTTGCTATGCCTGTTCATAACTACAATTCATCCAAGTTTTCTGATAACCCATCCAATGTAGATGGAAATGAATAGAAACCTGGGGTCTTTATTACCTAAATTATAAGCTTCATATTAGTTATGACAATCCAATTAAGAACTAGGGACAAATAAGCAGAAACAAGCACCAACTACATGAGGTGATCTAAATTCCATACTACCAAGGGCATATCCTCTGTTATACTGTCAATTCTCAGATGTTTTCTCAATAGCTAAAGCCATGCAGGGATTTACTTTTTAGCCTTCCCTTAGGCTTCCTAGAACATTCAACTTGTATCAAATCATCCCTTACTCGTACACTGGATGTCCTATGCAGATTCCCAAGCCTTCTTTGTTTATTTTCCCTCAATTTTTCATCTATTAGGTATACTGCTAAATTTTGAAAAATGCACATGTTTCTAATTCTATCTTTTCTGGTCTTGTCATGCATCCTTCTGAACATGCTCACCTCTCTTACACTCTGGTCTCATGGACAGATACCTCTTTGATTGCCCAAGACTGCTGCAACAGAAAATTTCTGTCTATACAGTCATCTTGTAAGTTAAAGAAAAAGAGAAATTACCAACAAAGTGCATCGTTTCACATTTATATCAAAATATTATTTGAATCTCAAAAAATTTATAAAAATATAATATTAATAAGAGAATAATTATTTTTAATACATAAAATTTATAAATTTTCCCATGATATATATTAATTTACAGTACATAAAATCATATTTATTATTTAGAAAATAAAGAAATTGTTTACAAAATATTCAAGAATATAATCTTAAATTAAATCTATCAAATCCACTAATCTACATTTATACCAAAAAAATATTTTTAAATAGAAAATTATAGGAATAAAAATATAATAATGGAATAATCATTTTAAAAGTAAAAGAAAAAATATGAATTTACATGAAGCATTGGGGGAACTTCAAAGTCTTGTTTCTCCCAACACCCCAATGTTTATGGAAATGAAATGCTTGGTGTTTTTACTATAAATGCCAACACCTAATCCAATGTCTATATTTTTTTCAATGGAAGTGGTTATGTGATGTAATGTGACAAGACAATTTCTCAAAAATTTGTATTGACCAACACAAAACTATGGTTTTGAAAATTGGATCGGACTAGACAGTCAGACTAGTTGATTTGGGAACCGGTTTCGTTTCACCCTAAAACTTCTTTTTGGCCAAAAACCGTTGATCTAATCAGTGACCCACTGATTCGGGCGGTCGAACCGTCGACTTGTTGACTCAAACAATAATTTTTGACCTTTTTTGTTTTATTTAATTTTTTATTTTTTATTTTTAAGTCAGAATAGCCCATCTATTTGCACCAAACAATCGAACTGTTTGACCTAAGAATCGGTGACTAGTAAGGGTGCAAACAGATCAAATTTGAATCAGATCAAGCAATCTGAATTCAAATCCAATTAGAAAATTTGATAGTTCAATTCGATATCTGATAGATATTAAAAATTAATATTCAAATTCGAATCCGATTAAATATTTGAATATTTAATTCAATTCGAATTCAATTAATTAATTATTTCAGATAATTAATAAATATAAAATAAATATTTCATTTATATAAAGTATATAAATATATATATTATTTAATTATTATATATATAAATTATATAAGACATTTAAATATTTTATATATAAGAATTAAATAATGAGTCGAATTCGGATATTAATCAAATCGAATCAGATCATATCTGAATTTTCGAATTCGAAATCGGATTTTCGAATGTCATTGACACACTTACTGACCAGAATGATTCCGTATCGCACAGTAAAAGCGGCTAGGTTTCTTACCCAACGCGATAACCCATCCCCTAAACTCATAAATCTCTCCTACCAGGAAACCTTACAAAAGCGAGACCGCATCTCCGCCCCACAACACATTTCCGCGTGTATTTGAAACATCTCCTGATGATGATGATGGTATTAGGACATGAGCGGAGATGTGACTCTACAAAATAAGCCAGTTGATGTGACACGTGCAGAACTGGACTCAATCGCTGCTGGAAGATGGAAATATTTCTGAGAAGATACTTTGATGATGTCGCGTATAATGCCATTATACCTGTTCCTCCGTTCCGCCTATCTCATTTGGTCTGGATTGTTGGATGCAGTATCTCCGTAAAAGTGAAAAGTTCTCGGTGAAGTCTTCAGTTGTTGATCAAAGATTTTGCAAGAAGTCCTCAAGGTTAAGACTGTACCCGTGCATCAAGTTCTTTGTTTGGAGGCCCGGCCCCTACAGAACAGAACAGCGCATAAGAACTCGTAATTGGCTCTTTACTATGGAACCTGACAGCAATTATCCGGTCAGGTGTGGTGTTGTTTGAAACATATAACCATGGATCATCAAAATTTTGCCATTTATCGGCCATACATATCGCACTGGTGATTCACCGATACATCTCCTCTGGCAATTCAATGTTGCCAGTGCTGTTTGGTATGGGTCTTGTCTTTCATGGAGACCAGATCACAGTTCTCACCAACTAGTTGTTGATTGGATCAATGGAGGTGGGTTTGATTGATGATGCTGCAAGCTCGGATCTCCTCTTTAGTTAGCAATGCCTTAGAATTTCTTTTCTTGGAGTTGTAAATATTTTTCTTATATTTTGAATAGTTTTATAATAAACAAAGTTCATTTTTTGCCACTTGTGATCAACTAAAAACAAGATACAACAGTATAACACTCTTTACTGGGCCTTGTTTAGTCTAATCTCAGCCCAGCTTTAGATTGGGTCCCGTCTAAGCTCGATATGGGCTTCATTCTCAGCTCATGGGTCTGGAGTAGGTCTAATTTCTATTAAACATGCTGGCTCAGAATTCAGTCTAGACATTTCCATTTTAGTAAAAATATTGCATCTTTTTCTCTTTTTAGCTTTTGGGGAGGGCAAAGGAGGGCGAGGAGTTGTTTAGTCTTTAAAGGAGGAACCTGCAAGCAATAGTGATCGTATAATTGGTCCAAGAACCAAATCTGTGATCTCTATGCCCGGCGTAATCCACTGGACCAAGACATGGGCCAGTAAGCCCAGAATTGGACAAGAAAGATTCTAACATTTATATACTAACTCGGCCCCTCTCTCTCTTTCTCTCTGTCTGGGCACCCTGATTGCATGACTTGAGTATCAGAGACTTTATGACATTTTAGTCAGAAAAAAATTTACATGCACACATAAATGTTACTTTTTACTTCTTTCAATTCTCTCTCATTAGATTATCATTAGATTATGTGTATTTAAAACACTAATTTTCTATTATCTCTTATTGAATCCTATATTTAAATTTATTTCATTAATAAATTCTATCAATTATATCTATATTCAAAACTTTTAATAATATAAAATCCATGTTGCTTTTTAACTAAACAAAAGATTAATCCATTCTTCCTTCATGGTGGCAAATAAACAACTCAACCTTCTAGGTCAAATTGGTCAAATCATGATCCCACAGTTAAATAATAAACTTTTTTAAAATAAAAATAAATACAAAAATATCTAAAAATTACGGAAAGAAAATGTAGAAGAAAGTAATTAAGGTGCGCACAGATTGATAATTAGTCCCCACCTTGTAGTCTGATACATGCCTCTATCGAATCAACTTGGGCACTCAAGTTAGCGACCTTAATATTATGGAACCCTTAACTCCATGCATGCATGAGAACTCCTCTCCCTCTATAAATAGAGGTTCTTCTAATGGAAAAGGAGACATTTTGTCATCCCATCATCCCTTATTCGCTCCTTGATCACCCATCATTGTTTCCCAGATTTCCCTAAACAAATCCTAATCTCCCATTCTCATATCTTCCTCAACTTCAAAGCCAAGACTACCATCAACACTGCCTTACGCATGTTAAAGAAAAATAAGTATGATAAAAGAGGAATTGTTTTTATTCAAACGTTTTAACCTAAAATGGAAAATTGTATCGATACACCATAAGTCAATATTAAACAAATTGCCATTGGGTCGTTGTAGTATAGTGGTGAGTATTCCCGCCTGTCACGCGGGTGACCCGGGTTCGATCCCCGGCAACGGCGTTGCTGGAGGTTTTTTCATTAACGGAGAAAACACCACGTAAACTCCCCACCCACCCCCACTCTGCGCAGGTGATGTGGTATTTCGAATTAGAATTAGCCCACCTAGGGCTCCTTGTTTAGCTGGTTTTATCAAATAATGAGAGGTAAATCATTAGACTATAAGAGTGAACTTCTTCCTCTTTTGTGCTGTCTGGCGGTTCGAACATTTTGTTTAATTTTTAAATAAATATTAGATTCTCTTAGTTTAGTCTTAACTCTTAATGACTTCTTTTTTACCTTCTTCCAATTCACAGTCTTAATAGGATGTTCATGCTCTGTTATGTTGTATTACAATCATTTGTAATACGAGTTCTAAGTGGCTATAGGTATACAAAGACTGGGGTTATTCATCTTTAATTCCCTATTATTAGTAGGGGTGGCCACGAGTCAAGCTTCTCACAAGCTAT
Source organism: Nelumbo nucifera (assembly GCF_000365185.1). The sequence goes on from NW_010729126.1 coordinate 2,572,880, forward strand.
TTGAACTCGGTTTAAATTGAGATTCGAGTCGAGCTCAAACCTAATACATAAGCTTGTTTTGTAATCGAGTCGAGATCAAGCCCAATGAAGCTCGCGAGCCTAGTATAATAAATAAATAATTTTTTATTATGCATACAATAATACATATATACATACATATACATATAAATATATAAATATATAAAATAAATAATTTTTGTTATATATATAATAATATTTTTAATTTTTTATAATAGTAAATAATTTATATAATTCTTATATTTTTGTATTAAAATAAAAATAATTTTTATATGTATATTTTTTATTTATATATATAATAATGAATAATTTTATAATTCTTGTTTTGTTGTATGTTAAAATAAAAAATACTTTTATATGTATACTTTTTATTTTTTAGAAAATACTTAACTTGTAGTCGAGCTTGATCCGAACCGAGCTCGAACTTGTGAATTTTGAACCGAGCCGAGCTCGAACTTGCAAACTTTGAACCGATCCGAATTCGAATAATCAAGTATTCGGCTTGGCTTGACTTGAATCCACCCGTAATCACCAGTTTTCTTGGTAAAGGGAAATTCATCTTTCTCTGCAAGGATAGGCCATTAAGAGTACTTGCTATCTTGTCTTGCTCCATGGATTGAGAAACGATACCCATGTCGACCCACTCAATTAAGGCATTGCCCAAGTTTGATAATGCAGATGGAGTTTTGTTGATGTTTAATGGTTTATTCCCCCTTTAAAGTCTGATTCTGTTTTATTTTTTATTTTTTGGATCCTTAAAGCTACTCCAGGTGGAGGAGCGGCCACCTTAAATTTTATTAATTAACCATTATCAAAAGGTAGAAATATAGACAAAGGGGAGGACGTAGCTCGCCTTGTTCCAAAACCGAAATACAAAGCACACAATCTCACCATCTCAACTGAACCCAAAAAGCAATAAAAAGAAAAGCAATACATCATAAATAAACTAAAGCAAAAGACCATTACTTTAATAAGAAGAACATGAAGTCTTTGATAGTCTTCTTTAAGTAGCTTCACAAGATCATGTGGAATGTTTTGCATTGAGATGAATTCAAGAAAGTTTTTTCTGATCAATTCCACTATTGGCCAAGAAGTCTGCACATCGATTTCCTTCTCTAAGAACATGAGAGAATTTTGTTTGCATAGTAGAATTTACTCTCTTAATTTCATGAGAATATAAGTAATTTTACAAGAAACTATGAACTTACCAAGACAAATATCAGCTAAGCACTTGTTATGACTTTCAATTTCAACCTCGAATATTCCATGATTGAAACATGGTTGAACTCACCTGGGTTTCCCCAGCTTGCCCCATCTACATTCAATTTGAGAGGAAGCTCTATAGGGAGCTGCTAGTAAACCTAGAAAATAGTTGTTCTCTAGATTTGATTGATGAGAATATTTAAAACATCAAGGATGAAAGAATTCTCATATGAAGATGGTGTAGCATAATTTAGACTTAATTAATTCCATCAACCACCTATTAATTCTTCTTATGAGAATTGAAAATGACACACCCTTTCCTTCAAATCGATGTTTACATCTCTCTTTCCATATCATCTAAAGTAAGATAGAATGAAGGATTTTGCAGAGATGATGAACTTGAGAATCTCTAATAGCCAAGTTCCACTACATATAGATTCTATCAATCACATGTTATATTTGGAAAATAGGAACATTGAATAGGTTGCTATAATAGTTCCATAGCTTGTTTGTCATAGCTCCATTTGGAAAGACATGATTCATATTTTCAACACTATGGATACCACAACAATTACATTTGGAAGCAAGTTTAATACCACATTTTTTATGGAATCATCAAGAGGTATTGCACCATGAAGAAACTTCCAAACAATAATAGATATTTTGACAGAGAGACCTGAATTTCAAACATAATGGAACCAAATAACATTAGTATCATTAGTTCTAATGAGATTCCAAACTGAAGAGAGAGAGTTCACCATTAGAATTCAGATTCCAAATAAGCTTATCATGGTGATTGCAATTTCTTTAAAGCTAGTGACATAATTAATCATATTAACTTTAGCAATATTCATACTTGGATGCACTATAAAGCAAGAATTCTCTTTACTTATCCTTTGGCTAGAAGCTTTCTCATAAAGCTTGATTCATCAAAGAAAAAAAGACCAACTTGTTAAGAAAATAGAACCTCGTGCCTGAGGGTCTCTAAGTCACTGAAGTGTGTATCTTTGTTGTTATTATCCATACATATCAGGGAGCTTGATAGATCTCAAAATCAGTTAAATTGGCTCCTTGATGCCTTAATATGGTGGTAGTAGATTTGTAGAATGACTGTACAAGTGACTTTGCTCATTGTTTCATATAGGGATGCTATGCCTTCAAAAAGAATGGCTGCTACAGAAATTCGAATTCAAATCTAATCCAGTTAAAGGTTATTTGGACTTGAACACCCGTGTTCTATCTGACAATATTAAAATATGTATACTTATAGTTACATAAAATTTACACTTTATCTATAGTAAAATTGGTTTGAATAAGTTTCTTAAAGAAGTTATTTTAGGTATAAATTAAAGCTAAAGAGAATGGAGGCTTCTAGCTTCTATGTCTCACATGACAGTTGGGTATTGTAGCAATCCATCCAATAAAAAAAGTTAACAAAGCTACAACCACCCAGTACAAAGTTAACAAAACTACAGCCCCACTTTACCAAGATTTTTTGAAACATTGTTTATTAAGCTAATTTTGTTCTTGAGGCTGCTTTTGTTTACATAATTAATTTTTGTTATCTTAAGAGAAACTAGCAATGTGTAGGATAGTTGAGAGTTTGAAGTCAAGCCCGATTTTGGGCTTAAGGCCTGAATCTGAAGTCGAGCACGACTTTGTCAACTCGGGCCTGGCCCGCATTGTAATTTGATGCAGTCGGGTTGGATTCGGGCCCGAATTGGGCTCGGGTTGATCAATGAACCCATTCTAAAATTATACATACATGCATACATATATACATACATACGTTTTATTTATTTATACAAATATGTATACATATATTTATGTATATATGTAAATATATAAACAAAATTTACATATATACATATGTATGCATAAATGTATATAATTGGGATAGGCTTAGGATGGGCCCATGCTACCTAAGGGGCAGCCTATAAAAAAAAAAACCCACTTTTGAGCCTGAGAACCAAAAATTCAAATCTAACCCGTGTAAAATTTTGGATTAGACCGGTTTGGACTCAAATTGGGCCTGCCAAAATTATACCTCTAATGAAAACCACTTTTAGAGAAAACACTATTTAAACATTTCCTACTTAAGGAAATATTGGATAATTGTGCCTGATAATGCTTATACGTAATAAACAACAACAAACAATCTTAACATTATATATGTATAAACCGTATTTTTTTTCTGGTTTCCAATGCTTAAATCAAATATAAAGACAATGGAGTCTTTTCATTTTAGAATATGGATCGGAGCACATCCATGAAAAGACAAAGAAAATCCCGCTTGTAAAAAAATAATAATAATAATAAGTGGAATCAATTGCGGTTTTGCGTTTTAGAACCGAACTGTGTGCCACACAGTGCCCCTATATGATAAAAATTGGATTTACCCAGAATCCCAGATCACTGTCCCAAACCAAAAATTTGGATCGCCTCATCTTTGTTAGTTTCCATTGAGTTGGTGTAATCAGGCCACGTGGTAAGTAAAATAATAGTTAGTTCCACAGAGAAGCCAAACTATCGAGTAGGCTTTAGGTAATGGTGATCAAGGCCAGGATGGGCCATCCTTAATTCCTAATTACTTATGTTAAGGGCTCTTAGCCCAGGTGTGGGCCCGACCCAAATTCTGTGCATCAAATATTAAGCCTAAACTCAGGCTTATACAGCCCCCCTGCATAGGTTTTTCTTATCAGTAAACTTGGATAGATTGTATCTATCAAAAAATACTTGGATAAATTGTGCCTTTTATTTTATTTTATTTTGTAGTATACCAGATTTTCACCCTCGCACCCAAGGCCCAAAGGTAATTGGTATCCTCTAAATTTATAATAAAAATTAATCTTTTTGTGTGGTGGTTTAACAATTCAATCTTCTTGTTTTAAATATATTAATACTTGATGTCATGATTAAATAATAAAAATTAAAAAAAATATAAAAACTACAAAAAAATGTGAAAAATATTTTAATATATCTCCAATATTATATATTCATCATATAAATAAAAATTATTGTTAATTTAATAAATAAAAATATAAAAGTTTTAGAAAATTTGAGAAGATATTATTACCATTTTTTATCATCATCTAAAATTTCTATGCGCAAAGCGAATGTAAACATTTCATTTATAGTAGCACGACAATACCAAATATAATACCACTCCAAATACTTAACCAACCAAACAAATTTTTCGTGATATCTGCATTTGCTTTTTTACATGAAATTCCATTTAAACGTGTTAACCTAAAATTAAAATTAATACAAAGTACGAAACTATGTTATTAGAAGTTTCACTTAAATATTCATTAAGTCATTGTAGTATAGTGGTGAGTATTCCCGCCTGTCACGCGGGTGACCCGGGTTCGATCCCCGGCAACGGCGTTCTATGAGGGTGGCCTGTTCGGTCTGTGTCAGTCCGGCCCATGGATCTAAAACTCCAGGTCTAATACAATATGTTGGACTCCAGGTCAGATGAAAAAGAGGATTGAAAACTTGGAATGGGGGGGTTTGAGAGTCTTTCAGGTAATGATCAAACTTATTGTTTGCTCTAATCTCATTTTTACTGGTCAACAATGAAGAAGGCGGTAGTAGAATATGTCTACCAATGCCTGGAATACTAGAGACAGAAATATGAAGTTTAGTCATCGATTGGCCTATTGCAACCACTCCCAATGTCGAAGCATGTTTGGGAAGAGGTGTCCACGGATTTTGTTCCTAGGCTTCTCATCTCCTCAGGTAAATCAATAATAATGTTTGTTGTAGATCATCTAACAAAATATGGACATTTCTCAGCCCTTCCTCATCCCTATAGCACAACAATAGTGGTCGAAGTTTTTGTTAAAGACATTGCAGAGTGTTATGGAATCCCCAAGGGGATCACATCAAATTGAGATCCCATGTTTTCTCCACTAGTTATCACTTGTAGACTAACGACCAAAAAAAAGTCGTGAATGGGTGTTTGGAAGCTTATTTGAGGAGTTTTCTAGGAGATTAACCAAAGTAGTGGGTGAAATGGCTCACAGAGTGACACCCTTTAAAGCTTTATACAATAAGGATCCCATGGCCATCCTGCAATATAAGTGAGGTTCAACAGTTGTAGCTTCAGTTGATGATTACCTCACCACTCATGATATGCTCTTGAAATCCTTGAAAGACCACCTTGTATGACCCTAGAAATTCATGAATAACCACTATGATATACACCATCGATTAATAGAATATCAAGTTGGGAACCTAGTCTACCTGAAACTTCAACCATATAGGCAAGCTACCATCGCCCGACGGGTGTGGCACAATCATTCCCCTCTGTTTTATGGTCCCTTCCCCATTGCAGAGAAAGTAGGGGTCATGGCTTATCGCCTCCAGCTTCCTAATGGCTCACAACTTCATCCGATGTTATATGTCACAACTTAAGAAACACCTAAGCCCAATAGTGTTGGCAACCCACACCTTACTTCCCATCACCATAAAAAAGAACTTACAACTCACCCCATAGCAGATGTTGGACTATCAATGAATTAAAGATGGTAGAAAAATAGTGAAAGAGTGAAAGAAGCTCTAGTAAAATGGAATGGATTTCCTTCAAAAGATGCCACATGGGGGGGGGTAAGCCACATGCTCTAGAGTCCACACCTGGCACAAACATTGCTTGAATTTATTCTAGAAGGCCACAACAGCATAACTTGTTAGGATCCAATAGAGATTAACCCTACCCCAGTCTTCTATATAATGACCTCTCCTAAATCAATTAACCCTTTCCCAAGTTCTGGAACCAAAAATATGTGGTTCCAAAATTCTAAATATCACAAGATTTTGAAAACACTCATTTCCGATGTTCCTAACCACACCACTTTTCTGGTTTTGTTTGGCATTAATTTAGTAATTTCTCACATGAAAGCCAACAAATTTCAAATCCAGTATTTTGGAACACACTGCACCACAGTAGAATACTGCTGGTAAGTTCTAGAACCCATGGCTTTGGACAAACCACAGTGGGGCCAGTGGTTTGAAATACACCACACATATTTGAGACCACAGTAGAAAACACTCCCTTTTTGGAAAAGTTCTTTATTATCAGCTGTTAACAGGGAATAAAGAGGCAAAACAGGGCTTTTAAAAGAAATTTAAATAGGTCATATGATTGTTAACAGTTCCTAATGTTTTACTAAGAGGGTATATTTATGTCGAACTGGATCATCTCACAAGATATATTTAAGTCTATATCAAAAACTCAAGGTATGTTTAGTCTTTTACCCTTAAAAGAATCCACTAGGGATTTATACTTTCTAATGATTGTGATTGTTCTACTTCAACACTAACAATTCAATTCTATTTGTGAATCAGTCCTATTGGCATAGATATTCAGTGTGTTTGTTTCCGTTTCCGTTTATTGAATAAACGTTTTGTACTTGTGTGATTGAAAATTCGAGAAAAGCAATTAATGAGGGTGTTTATGACACATAGGCGCCATTAGGCACCACATCAGAAAAATGCCAATAAATGCCTATCTGTTTTCGGAAGCTCCAAAACGAAGTTTCCTGAAATGAAAGAGACGCACAAAAACTGAAGTTTTGCAAACTTCGATACACACAAATGCAATTAATGAGGTATTTGCTAATAGGGCGCCTATGTGGCACTGTCAATAAACGTAAATGAAACCAAATATATACATTGTTGTTCAAAAAACCTATTGGAGGAACTTTTATTGCTTTTGCATGGGTGATACTTCTCCAACTCCTTTCTACTCAATGGGCTGTGTATTAGAGCTTGTTATAGCCTCCACTTTAGTGTTTCCATTATTCCATATATTCTCATCTCTTCTTGTTTTTTCCATTTGACCTTTTCTATTTGTCTCCCTCCTGGGCAATACAATATATTCAGGTGATGAAGCTCTGCACTTACCAATTTGGTTTTTTAGTTAGGCTGTTTAGTAAGGTTCCAAAAGGGATCTTCCATAGGGCAAGTGAGTTAGAGCTAGAAAGGAGTCTCCTTATTCCTCTCCCCGAAAAGCTTTTGGCTCAAAAGATATTACTTCTTATTCAAATGACATCTTTAATGAAAAGCACTTTCTATCAACTAAATAAAAACTGAAGTCTAGAATGCTATTATCTGTTGGACAAACTCCAATAAAGAGCTGGGTAAAGGGCCAACACGGACTGTGGTGTTAAACACATTGCCAGTCTAGTGGATTACTTAGTTCATGGATGACCTCAATTGACCATAGTTGGTAGGGTCATGAAAGGTTGAATTATATTTCTTCTAACTCTGCTGGTTAGTTTCTTACTCTGATCACATGCTGATTTTTTATTCAATTCCTAAGCCCATTTAAGCTTGCCACGGAGTTCTCAGCATGTGTCTCTAGTGTTCCTAGACTTCTGACAGTGAGTACACCAAAGCTTGTCTTTGTCATCCACTTCCTTCCGTGAATCACCCTTTTTAAAAGAGCCTCCGACATTTGAATTTGTACCTCCTAAGACTGCTAGTGTTGACTCCCCCTTTGTACAATTCATCACACTTTTTCTACTCTCTTCAGACTGAACTAAGGCATAAACTTTTAAAACTGAAGATAAGTTCTTACTTCCTAAGATTTGCACCCTCATGGAATCATATGTAGTATTTAGCCCCAAAAGAAAAGCAAATACTTGTTGTTAGGAGACAAGTGGTTTGTAGGCCCCTTTGCATCTTCATCACACTTCCAATTCATATTTTGATAATGATCCAATTCTTTCCAGATTGATGATAGATCTGAGTAGTACACCTAGAAACTCCTCTCCCCCTACTTGCAAGTGAAGGATTCAGCTTGTAATTGGTATATCTTCACATAGTGCCTCTACTCTAAATAGGTAGATTTCACTTGTTCTCATATTTCACAAGTTGTTTCAGCCCATATAAATGTCTTCCTTGTGGCAGCATGGAAACCAAGAGTCATGACATCACCATACTATTTTCTTGCTTTCACTTGTCATATTTAACACTTCCGGTCTTTGGTTCCTTCACTTTACCATTAATATACCCTATTTGCCCCCTAGCAGTAATGTAATGTTTAATTCCCACTACAACAAAATCGGTCTATAGCGACAGACGAATCTGCCACTATACATTAAAAAAACTACCACTATAGGTATTTAGCGGCGGAAAGCACCGTCGCTATAAGTTCTAGCGGTGCTTATAACAACTGCCGCTATAAGTCATCAATAGCGGCAGAAAATTTGCTATTGCAACATATATATCTGCTGCTAAAAGAGTATTTAAGTGTCATCAATTCATATATCCGCCGCTGTAAATGCATATTTTTTGTCATATAGTGGCGGATATATCCGCCGCTAAAAACAAACATTTTAGCAGCAGATACATGTGCCGCTGAATGCATAACTAGTGGCGGATATATGCATCAAAGAATGATATCCGCCACTAAAAGCACCTGTTAGAAAAAACAAACATTTTAGCGGCGGATATTTGTGCCGCTAAAAAAAATGATATCCGCCGCTAAAAGTTCCCGTTCAGTTTTACCCAACCTGATTAATCAAGATACATTTACAATTTATCCAACCTGATTAACACCTATAACGTCAAACCAAAATTTCAAATAAAATTTTATAAAACTAAACTATTAATTAAAAACAAATGTATATCTTAATTAATGTGAGTTCCATACGATAATGATGTGGAAAATGTACAAAATTCTTGTTACATATAATAATAAATAAAAAAAAAAATGTATACAAAGCCTTCTATCATTCTTGTATTGGTTCCACCTGAAAAACAAGGAAAACAAATATAAAAATTAGAGTGTTAACGAGGTAAAAATTGGGGAGAGTAAGGTACATAGGAAATGAATTGATTCAATCCCAACTTGATATGAGGAAGAGAATTAAGGTAGGAGAAAGTGATGCAAATTTTGCATCAGGTAAAAAATGCAAATCAAAGCCACAAAACAAAGGGATGCAAAGTTGAAACAGGGTGCATATACATTGTGCAATTGTACAGCCAATGTATATGCAATTGTGGTCTGATCATGATTCTGGGGATGAAGAATCTGAGACTGCTTGGTATTTGTTCCAATTTGGATATCTTGGGCTGTCTTTAGTTGTTATGATGTTTGGTGTTTCTATTGAAGAAGTGGGTTGTATGTTCTGTACTTTCATTTCTGCTTTTGTTTGTACATATTTGATGTATTTTCATTCGTTTGATTTTGAAGGAGTTGGGATTAAAGATTGGTGTGGAGCGGGTTGTTTGGATTATGTAATTTGGCTGTGATTGAGTAGTATTTGAATTTTTTAGGTTGTTTTGGGTTGGCTGTTGGTGCTGGGGCATAAAGCTTGTATACCTTTTTTTTTCTTTATATATTTTTATTTTTTCTATAAGAATGGTCCTTGATACCTATATTTACACTGAGCATACTGTTTGTTTAGCCAGACACTGTAGTAACTGTCTCATTTACATTTAATCAATACATACTATAATTTGTTGGTTCCCTAAGGTAGGTGCTTTTTACTAGGATGCAGTTCATTGGGAAATTATTATTTTTGAGATGCTTCATAGGAAAAATGATTCATCTCTCTCTCTCTCTCTCTCCATGGCTATTTGATTCCTCAGGAAAAGTAACATTGGTGTTGTCTCTGCCTCATCTATCCACTTTTATTTACACAGTTTTGTATCTCAGGTTTGGAAATTATTTCTCCAGTATTTTCCAATATCCAGTTTTATGTTTCATCAGCATGAGCATGACTTCCTAAAGGGATGACATGCTAGTTGTGAATTCTCTGAACCTAGGAGAAGGCTTTTCGGAGATACATATCTCATGCATTTTGTAGGTATTCCATGGAAAGGAATGTAATAAAAAAGAGTATCAGGTAGTGGCTGAACTGATGGCCATGAGTTATCCATTAGGTGCAAGCAAGCACTAGCAAGAAAGCAATACTTGGAAAGCTATTAAGGCAATCTTCACTGGATTCCATTAATTTGTTAGATTTGATCCTGTAGTTATAGAGTGAGATTTTGGGAAGATATCTGGTAGGTGCGATAGATCAATCTGCCAACAGTTTCCTAGACTTTAGTCATCTTTAGTCAATATTACCATAGCACATATATTCAAATGGTGTCTTTAGGCATCCAAAAGTGGTATGTAAACCTGGGTGAACATTCAGATTCTTTGATCAGAGGCAGATTCTTCAGTGGAAAACAGTGGTGCACATGGATCCATTAACCATTAGGAAATGTGGCATGAGGTGATACCCTAGAGCCTGAAACAAGTCAAATGGGAGACAACATTTTTGAGAAAGCATGTTCATAATAAGACATGTATCATAATTGTTCCATTGATTGGGGAGATGTCAAAAAATAAATAATAATAATAATAATAATAATAATAATAATAATAATAATAATAATAATAAATGGAGGGATGATTGAATGGACATTTCAGTTTGAAATTTGAGGTTTGAATGGACCTACAACCCAACTTGATCCGACTGTAAAGAACTAATTTGACTTATCTCCTTTCATTTCCAAGTGTTTCTTTAGGCGATTGTTTGGCCATATGGAGCTTAACATGGAAGATCCAGGCAAAATAAGTTCCTGTCAATAATCATGTGCTAAAACTACTCATGGCTCATTTTTGCTTCTTTCTCTATTTCACATGTTGCAGTTTTTGAATATTAGGAACCCTAACAAACATAGTAGAAGATTTATTCACAAGAAAATAATAGTTATGCAAAGAAAATTTTAATGCTTGGCTTTGCTTACCCTGTTCAGATGATGAAACCTAGATTCCCTGCTCAAACTGTGATGACAACCCCTGTTCGAACTGTGATGCCCTGTTGGCTCATTGGTTGAATGTCAAAAACTTGGATTTCTTATTCAAACTATGAAAACCTAGATGCCCTGTTCGAACAATAAAGAGAAGTTAGTATAGAAGAAAACATGCTCAAATCTGAAATCTGTCAAACCATTTGAGCATACTACAAAACATGCTCAAATCTGAAATCTGAAATCTGAGCATCCACATGGCAGCAATGTTTCCAAACAAAAAAAAAAAGATACCATTTTCTCAGAAAACGATGCTTCCAACCCAAAGATCAGCAGCACCATTTTCTAAGAAAATGGTGTTGTATTGGCAGCATCAATGCCAAACATATACATAACCTATCTCCATCATCAATGGTCTATGTTGGCCCAATGACAATTCACCAGTACACAAAACACATTAGGGGTCAACATTTAGATTAGAAGGAAGGGTATCTACTTTAAGACTGGGTTGGACTCATGATGAAGGGTCCTGGACCAGACCTAGCTACTTTGTTCCCAACTGGGCTCATACACATCCAGTAATCTAGACATCCTATTATCATTAGATATGGTTTATCAGTTAGTTCAACCTAGGTTGTTCCCTAGGAGGACCACCTCATTAGTCTTCCCTTGAGAAAATTTGAGACTTTGTGTCTGCTCATTGATCAAAAGGTTTCAAACTTGAAAGTTATGTACTCTAGGGATGTCACTATCAATAGGTCAGGTTAAACGGTAATCTAACCTATCAGATTAGGATTCGAGCAGCCTTATCCAGGTGTAGGGATGGGTTTAGACTGCATTGTATTTGAACTGGGACTAGGTTTTTCTTGTCCAAACCTGTCAGATTGTTGTGTCCCTACACATAGGGGTCATGTAGCTGGTTATGCCATTGACCCTTTATTTTATGTAGCTAGTTATCTCTTGATGGTTTTTACAAGGACAGTGTTTGACATAGTAACATTGAAGAATCTGCAAATATAGCCTTTACTAAGAGAAGGTGTTTTGTTTATGGGGTGTAGAGGAGGTAGTATAAGTTGGTACCCTATGGTTTACAGCACATTCAGTAATTATATTTCATTAAGTTGGGTCATGAGATTGGTAGTGGGTGCCTTAGGATTGGGAATAAGATAAGGTGAGAATGTATTGAATCTGTCCCATTGAAATCATGCTTTCAACATCATCACCAATCAGCAACATTGATGTGATAATGTTCTGGAATTTATATCTACTCAAATCAATCGTGATTGAACCAAGAACAACTCAAAAGGGATGATAAAGATAGGAAGCAAAACAGAGGGGAGTAAAAGTTTCCAAATTTTCAAATATGACAAAAAAAATATAGCAACACTTCAATAGTGTTTAGAAACATGTTACAGATCAAACGATGCTTACAAACCATAATTCAAGAAATATAGGAACACTTCCATAGTCTATAATGATGCTTACAAACCATAACTCATTAAAAATAAATGTCTGTTTCATTTGAGATAAAAAGATGGATTCAAGAATTGAGGGTTCCCTTTACTCTATTATGAAACTTATTTGGCACCACTCATGTTCAAATAATTCAAGTCCATGTTTAAAAAGGGCATCAAGAGTATCATGGAAATTAAAGATTCTCCTAATTTGCTTAAAAGATCAGTCCAGCAATAATTTAGACACAACAACACAAGGAACATCTTATGAATTAAATTCCTCAAACCCACTTAGAAACCACTAATGCAAACCATAAAAAATCGATTCCCATAAATGGTTTCTAAAAAATAGGACATCACTCTAAGACACCCATTAAAAAAATGCCAAGAAACTGATTATCAAGTAAACCTAAAAGAATTGAAAAAAAAATCTTAAGATATTTTAGGTCTTGGCAAAACATCAGAATGACACTCCGCTATATATTTTTTCTCATTATTTTAAGAGATGCTGGAAGGTTAGATTCAGCAGTGAAGCCTATTTTGAGTCTCCATCTTCTAGCCCTATTTGTTATTCTAATGGGAGTTCAGGGCCACATTAGTAAGAGAGAGAGAGAGAGAGAGAGAGAGAGAGGGAGAGAGAGACTTGAGTTTACTGAAATTGGTGACATTGTGCATTCACGTTACTGAAAATTTGGCATTAAAAATAAGGAAAACAATCTGCTAAAAAGTACTGAAGTTAAAAATAACTTTTATAAACCAAAATAGAGAAGGGTTAGGTTTTATCCATTGGAGTTCGTCTCCAACAGGTTCTTCAAATCGGAACCCAATGGGCCGGTGTTACTCCATTTTCACGCCACCAATAGGAACAAACAAAAAAAATACAGATGTATAAAAACTTACCTCGCCGGAGATGAGTTCAGTTCGGTTCCCAGTTGCCAAAGGAGTGACAAGAGATAAGGGAGAGATGGTTGGAAACCCAGAATCGGCAAAGAGAAGGTTTGATGGTCTGTTGTAGAAAAATGGATGAATGAAAGAAAAAAGTGAGAGAGAGAGAAAGAGAGAGAGAGGTAATGAGAGGAAGAAGATGAAAGGGGGTAAAAGAAATCGTGACTTAGCTCTTAATTCGTTTGATGCTTCTCAGCTTCCGAAGAAAATAGAGAAATGCAAATATTATGCTCAGAGAAGTGAAAGGGTTTTTTGAAGTTATGGGATTCATTCGCACGGGAGAGAAGATTCAGCGGACCGGACTAGCTCTTTTTTATTTTTCGGTGTATATCTGGCGGCAAATATGCATCCGCCACTATAAGTTATAGTATCTATAGCAGCGGCTTTCTCTATTCGCTGCTAAAAGATGAATACATAGTGGCGTTTTTCTTAGTGCCGCTAAGAATTCCGCCGCTATATACGGATTTTGTTGTTGTGTCCCCTAGATCATTCAAGGTAGTTTAGTCCATCAAAGAGAATTACAATCATGGGAAAACTCATATCTATCCCCCCACTCATTCCATTTTGATCTCCCGAAATCTCAGAAGTTGCAGAATTCTCAGAGGACATGATTCAAACACTTTTCAGTTTCAACACACACATTAAGATCTCTCCCAACACCCAAAAAAGTCCTAAAAACACACTAGAGATGCAGTCCACATGCACACACTCCAGTTTGGGCACAATCTGAACACAGACCAGCTCCAATTCTCTAAAAAAATAATTTTTTAGGTTGATTTCAGCACTGCACCGGTTTAACAGTCACAAGTATCCTATTCTCAGGTACATGATCACACGATCCACAGAAAAGAGGCTTGAACCTCACAATTCCTCTGACATCATTTAATAGTTTTGTTTCATAGGGTTTTTCTTGGTACATGACCAAGAGAAAAAGAAAAAAAAAGGTAAAACAAACTTGTACCAATTGTAGGTCAACTTCTCTGATCTCAGTTGAAGAAGACAGCAAGATGATAAAGAAAGAACTTGTTCAATCTGCTCTCAAACCCAGTAGAACCGCTCTGATACCATATTAGCAGAAGAAAAGAGGAGAAATAAGGAGAAGAGAAGAGAGAGAGAGAGAGAGAGAGAAGAGAAAGGTTTGGAGAGTTCAAATCTGTCTGGCGGTGCCAGCTTATATTATTATATATAGGGTGACCATAATTAATAGGGAAAAGACCCTTATGCCCCTACTGTAGTCAAAGTACATAAATAATGATAAAAAAAGCTATTTTAACCAGAACAAACAGACCTAACTAAGTAGAATAAAAACATAAAAAGTAGGTAAACATTCCAACATCATGTATGTCATCTAGCAAAGGAAACAAAATACTAGTTTATACACTCCACTCCCTGTTCCACATTCTTCTCCTTGGCATGGAGTTTGTGCTAGGCCTCCTTAAGACTCTACAGGGGCATGGTTCCATCTATGTTGTGGTTGATCACTTCTAGAAAATGGTTCATTTCATTCCTTGTAGCAAGACATCTAATTTTGTATGCATAACTATTCTTCAAATTGTGTGCTTGCATGGCCTACCTAATACTAACGTTTCAGAAAGAGATGTCAAATTTATGAGTTACTTTTGAAGAACTTTTTGGCGTATGTTGAATAGTAAGTTGAATTTCTCTTCAACTTTTTATCCTCAAACTCAAACAAAAGGGAAAACTAAAGTTGTGAATAGAATCTTGGGAAATTTACTACATTGTTTGGTGAGTGATATAGAAGTATAGGTCGCAACCCCTTTGAAATAGTGATGGGAATTCAGCCTAAGAAGCTTATAGACCTAGTTCCTTTACCATCATAGGCAACACCATGTGCTGATGCAGAAAGTTTTGCTAACCACGTCAAGGAGATCTGCTATGAGGTTAGGAGGAAGATTGCAAGTAGCAATGAAACCTCTAAGTCCCATGTTGACCTATGATACAGGTTTATTTATTTATCTATTTTTGGAAGATAAACAGAAAATATGTTAAGCTAAAGAGATATTTACAAACTGCTCCACTTTTGGGATCCCTTCAGGATAGGCATTATATTCAAAGTAAGACAGAGGATGGTTTTTTGCCTGTTGGGATACCTTGCGAGCAGGGATATTAAAAGTACAGTTTATATGTTTAAACATAACATTAAAGTGAAGACTGGAAATTAAAATTTTGGTTCTTTGCAAAAGCCATCGGCAAAACCAAGGTAACAGGGAGTCCTTCTGAAGAGCCTGGATTACTAGAAGATTGTTCGAGCAAATACAGATGTTCCTTTGAAGTTCCAAAAAAACCTGCAACACCGCAAAGAGTTCAGAATGATCAATGCAGTAGGTTGATATGTTCTTCCTCCAATAATTTTTAAGCACTGCAGATTTGTGTCCAAGATCACAATTCCAAATGTGAAAGAGTTAGAAATTTTACCTACATCAGTGAAAATGATTAGATCAGTAGTATAATTGAGAGAAAGATTTAAAACATTATTATGCAAGATTAAGGACAAAGAATTCTTGCAGTCCAGATATAATAACAGGCAATTGCAAACCAATTTAAAATGTGGAGGAAAAGTTGATTATCTTGAATTTGGCTACAGAGATGAGTAAAATAAGTTGCCCAAGAATTATGAGGAATGAAGCTTAGATCAATATTCCAAGGATTACCCAAGAAGATAGCACGAGCAAAGGAACAATGAATAAAGAGATGAACTGTGGTCTCTTCAAACTGGTTGCAAAGTATACAAACTTTATCAGCAGGATCAGAGAAAAGAACACTTCAGACTGGGATAAAGTTGTTAAAAAGTCTCCACAAGAAAAGTTGATATCTTGGAGGAACCAAAAGCTTCCAGATTTTGGAAAGACAGGATTTAACATCATCTGGGAGTGTAGGAATAGAGAGTGTCTGTTTAGATTTATACTCCTCTTTAACAGTAAAGACCCCAGACTTATGCTGTAACCAAATCCATTGAATATCATTAGATGAGGGGAAGATGGGAGTTTGACAAATTTTTATAGCTTCTTCCCTGTCAAAATACTGCTGAACTGTGAGATGATTCCAATGACCTTCTAAAAGAAGGGCAGAAATATGAAGATTCCTCACCTGAGGAGAGATGGGAATGGGAATTCCACTGGATTCTTATGAAGGGGGCATGGTAATGGTATGAATCTGGACTGCACATTTTCCTAAAAGTGTTGTAGAGAGAATGGGCCGAATGGCCCATAGGATGTTTTTATTTGTTTATGTTCCGGTTTCTTTTGTTAATGGGCCTTTTAACTAATGGACCTTTTATGTTTCTTTATGTTATGCTTAATTGAGTTAATCGCCCAATTAAGGGTCTCCTTGTAAATACCAAAACTTTGCAAATTATATTTAATGAAAAGAATTAAGGAAGGGAGTAATATTCGATTGACTATTCTCCCAAAACCTTATTCCTCTCAACTAATTTCCTGTATGTTTCAGCATCATTAGTGCTTTCCCAGACAAGTTTCCATTAGGACTATCTCTTGCCACAGGGATTTCAGCATTGAGAAGTAAACGGCTAAAGGTCTCTCCCCCTGCCTTAAATTATTCACATCACTCCTTAACTTACATGCCCTGGCAACGTTCATTTTTTGTGAGTAAGTTTCAGCCACATAATCCCATATTTCCTTGGCTAAATTCATCCATAAATAATGTTGACTGATTTGTGGTTGCATTGAGTTCACTAACCATCCAATGGCAATATAATTCTCTTGCATCCATTTTTCATAAGACGGGTCATCTTCCGGAGGTGCTTTCTTGCTCCCGGAGATATACCCCCACTTGCTTCTACTACAAACATGAATTTGTACTGATTGTGACCATGCTAGATAGTTGGTTCCATCGAGCTTGACTATGGTCACAACCAACAATGAGTCCACGGGTGCTCCCGGAACCTATCTAGATTCTGCCCCACACTTATTTTCAACTCCCAAGATATCCATCTTCCTCAAACAACTCCAAAAGAACTTCAAACAGCTTCAAATGATAAGCAAGGAAAATAGAAAAAATCAAACACCAAGTACCAACCTTTATGAAGTCGTATCTGCCAGCCGTGTCTCACCCGGAACCCAGGAGAAATCAGAAAATAGCAACCACTCCCTATAGGCTTCACAGAACACCACAACACTTGGTTCAATCTTCAAGATAAGAGAAAGAATCCCTCAGTCACTGAGCGCCAAGGTGAAGCTCCCTATGGGGCCCGCGATCAAAATTCTCTAGTTGATTAGGATTTGGGGAAAAAAACTCCAAGGACTGTCAGAATGGTGACCAAGACAGCATCCTTTTCTCCAAAAATCCACTAACAACTAGGCTGAAAAGTTTCTTCAATCACTCGTTCGATTCAGCTCTCCATACACACTAATGAACGAGGTATTCCAGCCCCATTTGCACAAATTTGTTTTAGTTTTCTTTGATGATATCCTCGTTTACAGCAAATCATGGGTAGAGCATGTCCACCATCTGAGGACTGTTTTCGTACTCCTACGCCAACACAACTTATTCCTGAAACGGTCCAAGTGCTCCTTCGGGGAATGACAGGTTCTTTACCTCGGCCACATC